>SKCR01031297.1:0-16329 GCA_019454045.1 Zanthoxylum bungeanum | reverse complement strand
TGTATAATTTCTTGAGTTTTGGTGAATATTGTGATGTGTTTTGTGTTATTTTGTAGATAAATAAAGTTTTAGGACTCTCTGGAAGCAATTTATGGCCAAAATAGTAAAAAAAACGGACAAAAAGGGCAAAATTATCATTTGGCGCGTCGCAACACACACTCTACGTCGCGACCGCTAACTTGCACCAGATTCTGTTAACATGCGTCAGGATACGTGGACCAATCAGAGAAGTTTTGCTAAAATGCATCGTGCTAACGTGCGCGGGGACACGTGGACCATTCAGAGAAGTTTTGCTAAAATGCGTCGTGCTAACGTGCGCCAATCATGCTAACGTGCGCCAATCATGCTAACGTGCGCCGGACACGTGTCATCATCACATGCTACCGAAAATCGACATCGCCATATGATTGCCACGCCAGCAAAATCATTTAGCTGCCGACGCCACCAGGACACATGTCACAACCTCCCTATTTTGTGCCGCAAATCACGGCGCGGCGCGACGCGCAATGGCTACGTGTCGCCATGCACCAAGCGTATTGGTGCCTATAAATTGAGCTCGAAATTTCAGTTGTAATCTCATATTTTCTTCTATGTAATTCCTTAAGAATACTAAAGGATTGTATCTTGTTTGTTTATTTACAGCGTTCTGTAATTAATTTCTGCTTTTGCACTTTTTTTTCTTTACTTTTCAGTCTTTACTTTCAACAATTTACTTTTCAGCACAATACTTTCCTTTCTTTACTTTTCAGCAATTTACTTTTCAGTAATGATGAGGTAACTCCCCCCTGCTGGGGTAAAAGGTAAAGCTTTTATTACTAATATTTAGATTAATTTCCCTTAATTATAATATATTAAGTAGTTAAAACCTGACTTAACGAGGATACTGCCTGATTGGTCGGTTGATAAATATTGAAATTGGTTTTAACCTGACTAAACTGGATACCGCATGATTGGTCAGTTGGTAATTAATTATAAATTTGACTTAATCAGGATACTGCCTATATGGCAGGTTGGTAATATCACGCAAAGTTAATATATTATATTAAGGGATATATCTAAAATAGTAGTGATAAAAGTGGATCATTTTACTCCAGCATTTTCTATTATTATACTTTTACATTTTTACTTTTCAGCATTTACTTTTCCGCATTTACTTTTCATTATTTACTTTATGTCTTTTATTTTATTTAAGTTTTTAATAGCCTTAGATATGTGTGGTAACTAAGTCCGTTATCTGGGGTTATGATGAAATCCAATATCACCAATTTATACGGGGTTATTTTATAGTTTGGGTAATATAAAGGTTTACTTATTAAGTCTTAAGCTTAATGCTTCTTGTTAACTGGCCACTAAAAAGATTGATTAGGTAAACTTAAAATAAACTTGACAAAGGAATTTTAGGTTTCAGCTTTAGACTTAATAGCTCACGATCTTCCTTGAGGATCGATAACCCTTTAATAGATTTCCTTACAGGATAGACATATACATGTCGGGTGGGGTAGCCATAATTGGAACTTAATCTTAATGAATTCAGATAACTTGGTTGACATAAACATATGATTTAATTGGGTTACACTGGGTATTTGCTTCTGACCATCGACAAAGGCTTTTGCATAATTTCGTGTTCCAGGTTAGTAAGCCATTATATTACACAAACATACAATTACAACTTCATCTTTTAAAAAGATATTGGAAAGATTCACAACCCTGGATAGTTTCTAAATATTGAATTTTCTCAAACTACTTTCACACTGTTTTATTTATTTGTTTTGAATTTTAAGTCACAATCCAAGTCACCATCCAATCAAACAATCAATCCATTAGATACCTGTAAAACTTTTGGCTTCATAAATTAATAGTTTAGGTTTTAAGTCCTCGTGGGATCGATACTTTTTATACTACTTGAACGATACGTGCGCTTGCATTATACGCGTGTGATTACGCACCAGTCAAGTTTTTGGCGCCGTTGCCGGGGACTTATTTATCTTTCACTATTAGTTTTGGGGTTGGATATGTTACCTGTATCTAATTTCTTTTTACTTATTGTTTTTGTTTTCTCTTGTTTCAGGTTCTTAGACACTACATGAGACGAACCAGAAGCTTTGAAATCCGACCGCTTGACCCAGAGATTGAAAGAACCATCAGACAGTTGAGAATGGAAATATGAGAAGGCCAATAAGTAATTGTCAACATGGAACCTGAACCATTGGTGGTTGCACCACCAATTCCCATTCGAGACAGAACCATTCAAGTGGTTGATGGCTTCATTTCTCATATTGTACTTCCTCCCTTACCAGCAAATACGTGTGACATCAAAACATGCATTCAGATAATTCAACAGTCAGTTCAATTTAGGGGGAATGCAACTGAAGATCCTAATGCCCATATCAGCAACTTCCTGGAAATTGGTGGTACTTTCAATTACAACCGAGCAGCTGAAGAAGCAATGAGACTGTGAGTTTTTCCATATTCCTTGAAAGACAGAGCTAAAGCTTGGCTACATTCACTACCAGCAGGTTCCATCACAACTTGGAACACTCTAGCCACCAAATTTTTTGCAAAGTGCTTCCCACCAGCTAGAACTGTTAAGCTGAGGAATGACATCACATCCTTTGTGCAACATGACTCAGAATCCCTCTACGAAGCTTGGGAAAGGTATAAAGATGACTCATGTTATAGTTATTTTCTTTCGTAATAGGAGTTTAATCTATGTTTATGCTTAGGTTGTTATTTAGTTTTCGTGTTTGATAACTCAGCATGTTCATTGTGTGATATCATATGTTTGCCGTTATGATAACCTACTTTCAAAGCATGCAAAACTTAGATTAGGATTTACTTTGATGAATGCGAACTAGATCTAAGTTACTCTTGAGCATGTATGTTGCGTAGAAAAAGTTAAATTATTGCACAAATCCGTTCATTACAAATGGCATAAGTAAGGGACCATTCCGAACCCAACGGTTTGAGGTCTTCCCTTGCGAGGGGTGAGTGCGGCCTTAAATCATTTTCCCGGTTCACACCGGGTGGCGACTCCATTTTATTCTCCGATTTAGTCCCTCGCGGGCTACTCCGTACTCCCGACCGGGCCACGAGCCCGGAACAGCGTCGTCCATTTCTGTGTCCCTACAGTCTGGCGACTCCACTGGGATAGAGAATCAGCCCCGAAATAATGTCTTGTAATGTTTGTAATTTGTACTTTAATTAACCATGTCTACAGTGGGTTGAAAGGAGTTTAATCAAAGGCATTCTTAAGGCTAAGTGATGGTTTGGTTCTTCCTTCACTCACTACCTTTCTATAAGGAAAAGCTGTGAAGACACCTAGATAATCATCTGCTTGTAGCCTACTGTGATGGACTAATTTGGAGGACTCGTTGTTTATTCCTGACACCAAGCGATAAGAGCCTAAGGGGCTTGGGTACTTAAGAGAGCCTCGCTCCACCCTCCATCTGGGGAATCTACAACGGGAAATCCATTTGACAGTCAGTCACATACCATAACTCGTTGGCACGTGCTGTAAGGTATAAAAAAGGTGCGCTCACCTGGTCGTTTGAACCCTTGAGTGGGGAGTCCTACCTGTGGGCAATCATTCGTCAGCGAGAGCCTTTGTTTACACTTCTGAAACCTACATGTGAACCGTAGTCATATGACCCGTAGAAATTATCTCTTTATGTTTGTGTTTAGGACCATCGTTATTTGGATTCAGTTGGATCTTTTTGTCAAGAAATGTGAACTTGTTGGGCCATTTAAACTGGGACAAGTTCATGTCCTTTTGTCAATTAGGCCAAAATTTCTAAAATAATGATGAGCCATCCTGTGTGTGTGCCTTTTATCATTTGAAGTTATTTAGTTATATTATCGCAAAGTGTAAACATGTTAGGCCTTTTCAACTGGGACAAGTTTGCACCGCGCAATAGTATGATTGAATACTTTAAAATGATAACGGGCCAATTAATGTAAATCCTTTTATGAGCTTATTTATTCCATACATCTCACGCATTTCATGCATACACGCATCATGTTAACCCTTTTGTGTCTTAAAAGCCATCATAGATTCCTGTTGGGTTAGGAAAGTAGAGAGACTCGTCAAGAGACCGTCAGTCAACATTAGCAAGTTAGCAAACGAGAGATCCCGCCTGGATCAATTAGAGATTAAAGTAACCGAAATTATTGAGATGTTGCAAGTTCTGACTAATTTTGTGGCCAGTTTGACCGTACTCGGTATAGCCGATAACAGAAAGTTTTACAATCAGAATGGAAAGACCATCGGGGAATCCTCGGAAAAAGCAAGCAGAAAAGACAGGATAGCCATTCAGAAATTGGGAAACGGAGCAGTGAAACTGTCAGACTGGAAGGGAACGAGTTCATCGAGCCGATCAATGTTGACAGATTGAAGCTGTATTTAGCCTGAGGAAGAGAAGACTGAGCAGTCACCAAGAGAATTGGCGGATGGCCTAACCCAACGGAATAGGAAACATATCCTTGCATGCATACACGTAATGTACTTGCAATTCTTGTGTTTGTCCTATGTTTGCAGGTTTTAAACAGAAGGGAAGAACTAGCAGGAGGAAATACATGGCGCCAAGGAGCACAATAAGGGTCTCACCCATCAAGAACAGGGAGTATCTCCACACATGTATACGTAAACATTACATGCACACGTCATTATTCTATTTTTTTGTATTCGCAGGTTTTAAAGAAGAAAAAAGGAAAGTGGCAAAGATCAAAAGGTGGCACAAGCACTGAGGACGACATTGAAGCCACCTTGACATATGGATTTCGGTCATGTCTGGCTGAAGACGATGAATTTAGCGCTAGCAGGGAGGTAAAAGCACAGACGGAGCATTTTAGGACGGAAGGAATGGTGTTTGGGAAATCACAAAGATGGGAGCTAATTCATTAGTGGTGGCTGAGTAAAGAAAGAATTCTTGAGACGCATCCTAATGAATTTATACCAAGCGAGTGGCGTATTGAGTACACAATTTCGTTGCCTTAATTATTGCTTTTCCTTTGTTGTTTTCTTTTATTTTCGTAGATAGGGTCCAGACTTTTTGACCTTTCATGACTTCTTTTGGTATTTTATTTTATTTTCGTAGACAGGATCCAAGACTTTTTGACATTTCACAACTTCTTTTGTTGTTTTCTTTTATTTTCGTAGACAGGGTCCAGACTTTTTGACCTTTCATGACTTCTTTTGGTATTTTCTTTTATTTTCGTAGACAGGATCCAAGACTTTTTGACATTTCACGACTTCTTTTGTTGTTTTCTTTTATTTTCGTAGACAGGATCCAAAGACTTTTTGACCTCTCACGACTTCTTTTGTGGTTTAGCTAACAATCGTTCTGTGGAAGATATTAGTGCAATTATTACTCACCCCTTTTCAGGTTCTATAAATTAAGCTCAACATTTCTCTCCTCAACACATTCAGATATACATCCAAGTAAGAGAGAGAAAAATGAAGCAACTTCACAGCAGCGAGTTAAGCGAATTTGTGTTTTCTGTGGATCCAACACTGGTAATAAACCAGAATTCATTGAGGCTGCAAAAGAATTGGGACGAGTCATAGCGGAAAGAAATATGCACCTAGTATATGCGGTGGCAATCTTGGGATAATGGGAAGCATTTCAAAAGCCGTTCAGGAAAGTGGTGGTCATGTTTTGAGAATCATTCCAAAACCTTTGGCGGACGAACATTTAATTGGACCAACAAATGGAGATGAACGCTTCGTATCAGGTATGTCTGAACGACTCCATGAAATGATCAATACTGCGGATGCGTTTATTGCGTTACCAGGTGGACTTGGTACCTTTGAAGAAATATTCACAGTAGCATCATGGGCGTATTTAAACATTCATCGGAAGCCCATTGAGATACTTAACATTGAGCATTTCTTCGATTTTCTATTTGTATTTCTCGCGGAAGCCAAAAAACATGAGTTCGTCACCAAATCTGTTCAAGATATTTTCCTGACTGCGACAAAGGCCGAAGAGTTGATTGACCAGATCCTAGCTTTTGAACCGAAGCTCGACCCCATACTGTCCAAATTGGACTGGACAGATAGTGATCGTGGCAAGAAGCGCAGATTGGACATTGATCTTAATCAGTGATGTTTCCTACTGACCAGGTATTACAGACATGAAATATTTGAAAGTTTGTACTCTAGTTTAATGGTTGAAAAAAAAAATTTGAATGAGAGAGAGAAGTCTTTGATGGTTAGACATATGTCCGGTGATGACATTGTATGCTGAAATGAGAAACCTTAGAAACGATAAGTGCGAGACGTGTTCTCGTCCGATATTCTGAATGGATTGATCTTAGCTAGACCCGTGAGCACTTGATTATGGGATCCTAGAAGAAGAAGCCTGAGTGGTTGGCAAGGTGACTAGTTGAAGAGATGATGGATCAGTGAATGACCGTTACCTGGAAGTCCACTGATTATGATATATGATATGGATGAAAAAAAAAGTCTCTGAAATAAAAAAAAAAAAAATAGACCACCTATAACCGATAAGCGTGAAGCTACCCATGGGCGAGTATTAGGACCACCATGAGGAGAAATGCTACCTTAAAGGGTAGGTGTGTCAGAAAAAGAAAAGAAAAGAAAAGAAAAAAAAAGAAAATTCAAAATGAAAAGAAAGAGACAAAATAAAAAGACGAAGACCATATCATGTTGAGTATGCTAAAGTAATCACAGAACGTGATTAAGACATCCAGGTTGGTTAGACCCAGTGGTTCGATTCTCCAAAGCAAAATCATCAAATTGGCCCACTTAAGGAACAAGCTGCGAAAGAGCCTTAGCACACACACACACTAGGAGTCTAGTTCAGATCACCTATTCAGACGATCGGAGTTGAGTGTATCAAGTACTTTAAAGGTTCTCTGGTTTTGACACAAAGCATTCTTTGAGGACGAAAATATGTTTAGCTATTAAGATTGTATTGAGGAGAGCAATATAATATGTTGAAATAAATCATTTGCATCATTATCAGTCTTTGCCGGGTATGGCACTCTGCGGGTTGAGGCCTAAATCATTATCAGTATTTTCCGGGTATGGTACTCTGGGGGCGAGGCCCACATCATTATCAGTCTTTGCCAAGTATGGCACTCTGGGGGCGAGGCCCACATAATCATCAGTATCAGTTTTGCCGGGTATGACAATCCAAGTATAGAGACATCAGAACAGTTTTTCCAGGTACGACACTCCGGGTATGGAGACATCGGATCAGTTTTGCCAGGTACAGTAATCCGGGTATGGAGACATCATAACAGTTTCGCCAGGTACGGTACTCCGGGTATGGAGATATTACTGCGACACCTTGGGTATGAGGTTTAGCACGCCAGGTATGGCACTCCGGGTGTGGAGATATTATTGCGACACCTTGGGTATGAGGTTTAGCACGCCAGGTATGGCACTCCGGGTGTGGAGATATTACTGCGACACCTTGGGTATGAGGTTTAGCACGCCAGGTACGGCACTCCGGGTATGGAGATATTACTGCGACGCCTTGGGTATAAGGTTTAGCACGCCGAGTACGGCACTCCGGGTATGGAGATATTACTGCGACACTCTGGATACAGAGACACATCCACATCAGTATCAGCTTTGTCGGGTATGACACTCTGGGGGCGAGGCCCACATTAGCATCAGTATCTGTTTTTCCGGGTATGGCACTCAGGGGGCGAGGCCCACATTAGCATCAATATCAACTTTGCCGAGTATGACACTCTGGGTACGGAGACACATCCACATCAGTATCAGCTTTGCCGGGTATGGCACTCAGGGTTGAGGCCCACATCATTATCAGTAGCTTGGGGACGAGTCCCAGGGTTGAGGCCCATATCAGTATCATCTGAGGGCGAGGCCCATATCAGTATCACTCTGGGGGCGAGGCCCACATCAGTATCAGTTTGGGGCGAGTCCCATATCAGTATCAGTCTGGGGGCGAGGTCCATATCAATATCTGTTTGGGGGTCGAGGCCCGCATCAGCACCAGTTTGGGGGTCGAGGCCCCACATCAGTATCAGTTTTAGGGAATAAAGCCCACATTCAGTACAATTCAGGAACAAAGCCCACAATCAACATAATTCGGGAACAAGGCCCAGAGGAATAACGCCCTATCTTGAAATAGTTCGGGAACAAGGCCCAGGGGCAAAGCCCACATTCAGTACAATTCAGGAACAAAGCCCATTTTCAAACCAGTTCGGGAACAAGGCCCAGAGGAATAAAGCTCTATCTTAACACGGTTCGGGAATACAGCCCAGGGGAATAAAACCATCTCTCAACACAGTTCGGGAATACAGCCCAAAGGAATAAAGCCCACCTTCAATACAGCTCGGGAACAAGGCCCAAGGGAATAAAACTCTATCTTTACACGGTTCAGGAGCAAAGCCTAGAGAAATAAAGCCCACTTGCAAAACAGCTCGGGAATAAAGCCCAGGAGAATAAAGCTCTCTCTCAACGCAGTTCGGGAATAAAGCCCAAAGGTCAAAGCATCTCAGGATAATAAGTAAGTTAAGCAACAGATGGCGAGCCAGGTAAGTAGAAATGGATTGCATAACTTTGATAGGATTGTTCAAAGTCACACACTGCACAAGTCCCATCAAATTGGGGGCGACTGTAGGCACTGCATTTTTACATGTAAGTCCCGATGATGAGTCTCATACGGAGGCACCACCTTTTAAGTCGTGGAAGTCGTAAGAAACGGACGTCGGAAGGGAAGGGTCAGAAATTGATACCTTGTTGAATTTGGTTCGCTCGTTTAACTTCGGGTTCGCTCGTTCGGTCTCAGTTTTAATATATTCCCCCCACAAACTGCACACACGGCCACCACCCAAACTAAAAGCCAATGAACCCCACGCCAACAAACCAAAATGACAAAACCACTCATGCACCTCACCCATGCCTCATGCCCATAATCCCCAAGTAACAAAAAAAAGAACACATGAGCCCATGTATGCATTATTCAAACACTCACTAAGCCATACACAAGAAGCCAACATAAGCCTAACCTCACCCATGCCTCACGCCCCAAAACAATAACAAACAAACCAAATCACAAAAAACCCAAATACCACCCATGCACCCCACGTGAATCATCTCCAATCAAACACAAAGACCAAACACTAGAAAACAAACACAGACTAACCGTTATTCCCCTGCACCCTCCATGCTTCACACCTAAGCAACAGACCACCAATACACCTTCCATGCCTCTCGCCCATACCTTTCTCTCACACTTCAAGCAACCATATAAACCTAGGGACCCTCACGCAGGGGGAGGACGGGGGACTCATTGAAGGAAAAACCCTAAAACCCTTGTCTCTTATCTCTCCACTCTCGGCAAAGCCCTCACCCAATACCACCTTACACTAACGCCACAAACAGCCCACTGCTTCACAATACAGGCCCCTCCTCACTGCTCACGCTAACCCTAGCAGCCCTCACACAGCACCCTCACAGTAAAAAAGACCCCTCATCCTTCATGCCATTCACTGACCAGCAAACCCTAAACAGAACCCACGCACAACCCTTCAACACATAGCCAAACCCAACTCACGCCATTACCCTTCAGCAGCCCCTCTCCACTAGCCGAGCATAACACACAGCTCACTGTCCTTAAAGAACCAGCCCCTCGTACAGCCCTTACCCATCAACAGTCCACGCAAATCTCTCTCTCAAAGCCACGTACCAGCTCACACTTAGCTACAATTGCCCTCGTTCAACACGTCCCTCGACCATTTGACTTCCACACAAAGCCCATGCCGTCACGGACGTAAATCACCCTAACCAGCCCTTCGATTCATCAACAAACACTCACGCTCATCAGCCCCTACGTTACTGCCCCTCACAAGCCTTCACGCCACTGACTAGCCTGCCTCGCAAAACACTCACAAAACCCTACCCTCCACTCTCGGCAACTGGGAAACACAAAAATAATAAAGCCCTAGCTCACACACTGACCAGCCCTGCACATACTGCCACTCATCATTATCCCTCTCTCGTCATTTGAGCCGCAAACCCCAGCCTGCCCTTCACTCGCTGCACTTCACATAACCTTCAAGTAACCCACGACACAGACCACATACTACCCTTCATCCAGCCCCATTCTACGTCTCAAGCAACAACCCTAAAGGCACCCACAAACACGCAGCTAACCCTCACCACACTCGCCTCACTCCCCTCACGCAGTACCCACATAAAGGAACCCTAAAGCCACGCACATCACTCGTTGAAACCATTACCCACTCACGCCAAAGCCACTAACTAAAAATGAGCCCACACAGCTAGCCACCAAACACGTCCCTGTCTACTCCCCTCTTCGCCACTTACAAGCAGCCCTTCATGGCCAAACGCCTCACATATGCAGCCCTTCACCGACCCAAGTAAAAAATAGACAAAACAGTGGAAACCGCAAACCGACAAAAATGGTAAAAAAAATAGAGAAAACAGCGAACCCGTGAAAACAGCAGAAACATCGGACTAGTGAAAACAGTGCAAACAGTAGAAATAATGGACCAGTGAAAACAGCGGAACGGTAACCATTCCGGCTCCGTGAAACGCACTCCCGGAAAGCGACTAAAAAGGTTAGACCTGAGGGCACCCCTTTTATTTATTATCCTTTATTTTTAGTAATTTTATTACTTTATTTCGCATGAGTATTGTGGATTGGTGCATGATGTGATTTCCGGATGAACGAAGTATGTGTTCTCTCTTGCGGTTTATCGGATGGAAACCCGGACGTAAATTCCGTAGCCGAATCCGAATGGACGGTATTGCAGTTTGCACTCGGGATACAATGCCACGTACCACTTGAGAGACACACATGTTTCGTTCCATCCAACCTTGTGTTCGAGCATGACTTAGTTTAGTATGTTATTTATTTGTTTAACCATGATTTAGGTCGTTAGCATGTTAGTTCCATATGCATGTTATAGTTATTTTCTTTCGTAATAGGAGTTTAATCTATGTTTATGCTTAGGTTGTTATTTAGTTTTCATGTTTGATAACTCATCATGTTCATTGTGTGATATCGTATGTTTGCCGTTATGATAACCTACTTTAAAAGCATGTAAAACTTAGATTAGGATTTACTTTGATTAATGCGAACTAGATCTAAGTTACTCTTGAGCATGTATGTTGCGTAGACAAAGTTAAATTATTGCACAAATCCGTTCATTACAAATGGCATAAGTAAGGGACCATTCCGAACCCAACGGTTTGAGGTCTTCCCTTGCGAGGGGTGAATGCGGCCTTAAATCATTTTCCCAGTTCACACCGGGTGGCGACTCCATTTTATTCTCCAGTTTAATCCCTCGCGGGCTACTCCGTACTCTCGATCGGGCCACGAGCCCGGAACAGCGTCGTCCATTTCTGTGTCCCTACAGTATTCTTTCACAAAAATGGAGATTGGGAGATTACGAGACAATAGCATTGACAGAAGAATGCAGTGCCATCATTAAGAGGAAACTTCCACTAAAGTTGAAAGATCTTCGCAGTTTCATTGTCCCATGCACTATCGGAGAACATTACATTGGTAAGGCTTTATGTGATTTAAGTGTAAGTGTTAATTTGATGCCTTTTTCTATTTACAGGAAACTACAAATTGGAAAAGCAATGCCCACTTCAGTTTCTTTACAACTTGCTGATAGAACACTCGCATTCCCGAGAGGAGTAGTTGAAGATGTGCTGGTCAAAGTCGACAAACTCATTCTCCCAGCTGATTTCATTATCCTTGACATGGAGGAAGACAACTATGTACCTATCATTCTTGGGAGACCATTTTTGGCTACAGGTCAAATTGTAATTGATGTACAAAAATGAGAACTAACCATGAAAGTGCAGGACCAAGAAGTTACCTTCAATGTTTTCAAAGCCATGAAATTCCGAAGTGAAGAAAAAATGGAGGAATGTTCAGAATTGACGTTGTTGATAGTATCATCTAGGATACCGATACCATTCCCACGGATAAACTTAAAGCTTGCATTACCAACATGACTGACAGTGAGCTAGATGCTGAAATTATGGAATGTATCAACTATCTTGACAAACCATTTCGCTTCAAATCAACACCACAAGTGGAAATTCTGGAACTACCAAAGAAAGATCAAATCAAGCCTTCGATTGAAGAACCACCGCAGCTGGAGCTGAAGTTACTACTGAGTCATCTCAGGTATGTTTTCTTAGGAAACTTTTTTGAATTGCTTGTGATTATTTCTTCTTCGCTAACATTGGAGCAGAAAGAAAAGTTGATGAAAGTGTTACGAGAACCCAAGAAAGCCATTGGCTGGACTATATTAGACATTCGAGGCATTAGTCCATCATTTTGCATGCACAAAATTCTGATGAACGACGAGTACAAACCCACGGTGGAGCATCAACGGAGACTAAATCCAATCATGAAAAAGGTATTGAAGAAAGAAATTATCAAATGGTTGGATGCTGGCATCATCTACCCCATTTTTGACAGCACTTGGGTGAGTCCTATGCAGTGTGTACCAAAGAAATGATGAATTACTGTAGTCACAAATGAAAAGAACGAGCTGATTCCAACAAGAATGGTGACTGGATGGAGAGTATGTATGGACTACCAGAAACTGAACAAAGCAACAATGAAAGATCATTTTCCGCTACCATTCATTGACTAGATGCTAGAAAGACTGGCGGGACATGAGTTCTATTGCTTTCTGGAGGGATACTCAGGGTACAATCAGATAGCCATCGCCCCCGAAGATCAGGAGAAAACCACTTTTACATGTCCCTATGGTACTTTTACTTTCCGCAGGATGCCATTTGGACTATGTAATGCTCCTGCTACATTTCAACGTTGCATGATGGCCATATTCTCAGACATGCTGGAACAAAGTATGGAGATTTTCATGGATGATTTCTCTGTGTTTGGAGACTATTTCGACCACTGCTTGTAAAATCTGGAACAAGTGCTACAAATGTGTGAAGATACCAATCTGGTACTCAACTGGGAGAAATTCCACTTCATGGTGCAGGAAGGCATTGTCATGGGACATCGAATCTGACAAAAGGGAATCGAGGCAGACAAAGCAAAGATCGAGACAATTGAAAAACTACCTCCACCAACATCTATCAAAGGGATTCGAAGTTTTCTCGGACATGCTGGTTTTTACAGGAGATTTATCAAAGACTTCTCAAAGATTGCTAAACCTTTGTGCAATCTTCTGGAGAAAGATGTGCCTTTCAACTTCACCATAGAATGCCACGAAGGTTTTGAAATCTTGAAACAGAAGCTGGTCTCTGCCCTCATCATAGTAGCACCAGACTGGTGTTGGGTTTCTAGGTTTAGTCCCAAGATCAAAATAAGAATAGAAATGTGAATGAATAATCAAAGAAAAGTGGCAGAAACACACTTATATTGAACGGTTTTGGATGTGTTGAGAAGCAAAAATTCCTCCAAGAACTCTTTGTGTATTCGGCCAAGGTGGAAGTAGAAGCTCCAAGCTTTTTCCTTTGATTCCAAGCTCTCAAGTTGGTTTCCCTAACACCTTGATATGATTCCTTTGATGTGTGTGTGCTAGCACTCAAAAATTGCCACAAGTTTTGATATTGTTCTTGAGCAGTTTCGATAATGGAAGAACAAGGGGGGAGAGAAAAAATTGCTTCCAATTTTCGGTAATGAGAGAGAGTGATAGCTTGTGTAAATTATTTTCAAAAACAATTAAATGATATACCAAATGTTGGTTTGGTAAAAGTCAATCAAAACTTGACTTTGGAGTGTATTAGAAGCCACCACCAAATTCACCTAAACTCATCAACCAAAAGCAACTTAAGGTGACAAGTGAATAGTGATGTGTGATGTGACATGTGGGCCCCACTCGATTCGAAATGCGAGTGGGCCCGCAAAAATTTCCGGGCTCGGGTTTGCTAATTCCGAATTAACGAACTTCCGTCGCAACGTAATTAAATCAAATTTAATTAAATAATTATGCCTAGCAAAATTACTATTCACGTCGCTAACGAATTAATTCTAAATTAACTCGTTTGCCCGAATTAAAATCTAATTTTAACTGCGTCGAAATCTAATTTCGTTTAATGTATCAAATATATTATTTTAACGATTAATTCTAAATTAATCTTTCTCTCTATTCAAATAGTACTTTATCCAAGATAAAGTCTCTCCGTAATTAATCCCAGATTAATTAAGCTCGAATCATACGTCATCGATGAATCTTCGGGAAGCGACCCAAGAGATCCCTGGATATGTTGGCAGTAAATCCGGTCATCGGACTATCCGAACACGTACGTACCAAGTACTACATTTTTACCGATTTACGAGACAAGGTTGGCTTCTAGCAAAGTGCCATGCCTACCCAATTCTCCAAAAATATTCTTAATGGAATATACGATCTATATCAGGAGTAGTATACGTAGTATTGCGTATTGCGATCCAGTATCGGATGTCACATGCAAGGCCTGGGGCTGGAATAGTGTCTGCCCCGTATGAAGCATATATCGGATCACTAGCAACTAGTCTCTTAATTATCGGATAATCATGACCTAGTCATATTATCCCGATGGTTGCAACCCTTTAGATAACCAGTTTTGTATCCATGCATGACCATCATCTCCATATGACTGAAGTGATACTTCCGTCTTGACATCACATCCAATACACTACGATTCTCAATAAACCCAGAAGAGGCGTACACAGAACCTGTTAAAGTCCTGGACGACCAAAACCAAAGCGTATTGATTGTCGTAGTACTAGCGATGCAAGTCTCAGGTTAAGACCAAATACACCTACCCTGATGCGGATTCCCATAGACACATAGTCATACTACCAATGGGATTCCGCGGGGGTCTATCCAGAGCGAAGCTGTTTTCCATACCATCGGTAAAACAAAACCTCCTATCACACTTGCATAAGTATCCAATACTTAAATACATGAGAATTATGTTGTTACGCTTCCATAACACGCACAAGTGCCAATACTAGTCTATTCCGCATTATCGATGTCCAGTCTCGATAATACTACGACTATGGATATTTAATGATTAAACCTTTATGGATTGATACTGTCTCATATCTTATCAATCGGAACTAATCATAAGGACTTTCATCATTCACACATTTAAGTAATCTAATTACGAAATGATAAAAGGCAATTTCCATTGCTACATAATTAATTTGTACAAAAACACAATGTCTTTTACAAATAGTGACGCTCTGGGTCATAATTTTCCAACAATCTCCCACTTGGCCTATAGCCAGTCACTCAAGCATCTAACACATGAACTATGTAGATGTCACTCAAACTTTTGCTGAGGAATGGCTTTCGTCAGCGGATCTGCAATATTGTCCTCTGATGCGACCTTCTCGATCTTCACATCGCCATGATGTTTGATCTCACGAATCAGATGGAAATGTCGAAGAACATGCTTGGATCGTTGATGAGACCGCAGTTCCTTAGCCTGCACTATAGCCCCGTTATTGTCACAATACAATATAACGGGCTCAGCTGCTAACGGAACTACTCCTAATCCAATTAGGAATTTTCGGATCCAAACTGCCTCATTTGCTGCTTCAGCTGTAGCGATATACTCCGCTTCTGTTGTTGAATTGGCAACATTCTCTTGCTTGGAAGATTTTCAGCTTACTGCTCCGTTATTCAAACAAAATATGTACCTGGATTACGACTTACAGTCGTCTTTGTCGGTTTGGAAACTTGCATCGGTATACCCAGTTACCTCAAGTTCTCCATCTCCATAGATTAAGAAAGCATCCTTAGTTCGTCTAAGATACTTAATGATATTCTTAACCGCCATCCAGTGACCTTCACCTGGATCGGCCTGATAGCGACTACACATGCTCAAAGCATAGAAGACATCAGGTCGCGTACATATCATGGCATACATGATCGATCTGACTGCGAGGCGAACGGTTATCCGACTTATACTGTCTCTCTCATCTTGAGTTTTAGGACACATGTCCTTAAAGAGTGACGCGCATGTGACACTGGCAACAGTCCCCTCTTGGACTGATCCATGTTGAATCTCTTCAACACTTTGTCAATATACGTTCTCTGGGAGAGTCCAAGCAGCTTTCTAGATCTATCCCGGTAGATCTTTTATTCCTAGAATAAAGGCTTCTTCCCCAGATCTTTCATGGAGAATTTCAATGAAAGCCAAGCTTTCACCGACGTTAACATGGGAATGTCATTGCCAATAAGAAATACATCATCAACGTAAAGGACAAGAATGCAGTGCTCTCCCACTAACCTTCTTATATACACAAGGATCATCCTCGCTTTGAACGAAATCATATTCTTTTATGATCTCATCAAAGCGTTGGTTCCAAGAAC
>SKCR01031296.1:0-16435 GCA_019454045.1 Zanthoxylum bungeanum | reverse complement strand
GAAGGATATTTGCTTAATATAAAACGAGGGTTTTTCGCGTGCAAATTGGCTACCAATTTAATTATCTTTGTTAAGGTCTCATCATCATACACCCTAAACATGCATTCTAAATACATAATAAAGCGTATATGAAAATAAAATAATAATGATATGCGGATGGATACTTTTTACATTGATCCTAGATCAAATCTATCATTTCTCTCTCAAGCTAGCACTTGTATTACTTCTACCCGTTACACTACACTTCTAAAGAAACCTCATTTACATGGAGGGGAATAGGTGAGAAGAGAATACAAAGAAATAGGAGATAAGGCTGGACACGCAGGTCCAATTTAATAAATCAAATTTATTACAATTTCCAAAATCGCCCAACCCGACTAATATCCATCCGATATGCATTATTCAAACTCATAACCAACCATGTATTCATACAAGCATGTTATCAATCAATCAATCAAATTAATTAATCTTGATTATTAGTGATCATCCAATGTTCAAACAAAGATTTGATTTTGTTCGAGTCAAACTCGTATTGCAACACGTACTCAAAGTACAATTTCTACGAATTAAATTAAATTACATAATTAAATCCATTTAATACGTATTTAATTCTAATTCATTATTTAATTCCAAATTAAATATTACACTTTATTAACGAACCTTTACGACTTAAATTCCAAATTTAATCGCAACGGATCTCAAAGTCCGATTAACATCTAATGTTTTATTTAATTAAAGTCCAATGGGCTTTTAATTAATTTCTACAAGGCGTGGACTTTTGGTCAACTCGGGTCAAACCGAACAACCAAAATCCAATCCGGGAGTTACCCCATAAGCCTTAAATTAATTTTGGCCCATTAGGCCCAATTAAATAATTAAGGTCCATTAAGTCATAATTGGACCTTTTGGATTCGGTTTTGGGCCTAATTGGATCCAACCAGTTTTGCCTAAACCCAACTTTGTTACAACAAAGTCCAAAAGCCAATTACAACCTAACAAGCCCAATTTCCAAAATCAAGCCCAAATTAATTAACTTATAAAATTCCAAATTCACAATTAATTAACCTAAGTGTAATACACAATCAATTACCCAATTAACATTTCTAAAATATCAATTAGCCTAATTAATCATGCACTTTAACAACCAAATAGTGTCCAACACAATTCAATTAAAATCAAACCCAATTAACATGCTATCAAGTCTCGGCAATTAGGGGTTTTTCAATTCGATTCGGTTTCAATCCAATTGAGTCCACAATCTTAATTTCCCAAATCAATTCAATTCATCCAATGAATTAAAACAAAAAAATCACAATGAATTTCATGTTCCTTAAGTTTCGGCCAAGCCACTTTAAAAGGGAAAAAATGTTCTAAATCAAAATTCAATCAAATTGAACTTCAAAACAACATTAACCAATTGTTTTAAGTCATCCAATGATCAAACAAAACAAAATTACCAAGACATTAGGTTCTTCCAATTTTCGGCCAAGCATCCAATTTGGGGAAAATTGAATCCAATTCAATTTCATGAAATTGATCACACACAATCTCAATTAACATGTTCTAAGCATACTTAAACATCCAATTCAATTAAAACATGCTTAAACACATTTTACCCAATTTCAAGTTTCATTTCAACCTAAAGAATTGGGGAAAATTGATCTAATAATCCAATTTTCTTGAAATTGATCATGCACAACTTCAATTCAACCTCATTCAAGCATAATGCATCAAACAATTCAACCAAATCATGCCTAAATCGAGTTTACCCAAATTAAAGTTTTGACAAAAAATAAGCAAATTGGGGAAAATCAATCCAATCAATTTTTTTTATCAAATTGATTACATACAACTCAAATTCAATCATATATAATCATCCTCAAACAATCAATTAGACAGAATCAAGCCAAAATCAAAAAGCCCCAAATTTGCTCAAGAACCCTAATTCGGTTTTCATGCAATCAAAGCTCTGATACCATTGTAAGAGTTCAATCAAGGTCCCAAGGATCACAAACATGCATAAAAACGAGTTGAATACACAAAGGAGTAAGGCGGAATTCATACTCACATTGATGGGTTTGATGCTAGGAAGAACAAGATGCGATTTATCTTCTTGTAGGTGCTCGGTTTTGACTCCAAAAACAGCAGGGGCTGCTCGGTTTTGATCTTCTTTATTTCTCCAAGAATCGGCCATGCAAGACTCCATTGAAGCTCCAAGCTTCAAGCATTCCAAGCTCACAAATTTCGTTTCCCTATCACCTATATATAACTCAAGGTGTGCTAGCACTTTCTCCTTCTTCTTCAAATTCGGTCTAACCAGAATTTTTTGGAGAGATTTGGCTCAAAGCCGAGAGAAGGGAAGAGAAGAAAATGGCTCCAAGCCAAGAGAGGAAGAAGAAAACGTTTTTTTGGCTCCCAAAAGTTACCAAAACCGTGTACTGTACACTTAGGTAGAGAGAGAGAAGAAAAAGCTTTTATATATTTCATTTTCTTAATATTTACCAAGTAAATAAAATAAGACATATACTCAACTTTAATTTAAAAGTCAAAAGGCAAGGAATAAAATAATGTTATATTCCATCTCAAGCCTTTAAAAGCTTTCAATCATGGCACATCACTATTCACATCACATCTCTTCACTTTATTAAAGTGACAACATGTCATGTCACATCACTCAAAGTGACAAGTGATTTGACAATTGATGCGACTAGTGATTGACGCTTGATGTGACTTGCGTGCCGCACTCGAATTCGAAATGCGAATGCGCTCGCAATCACTCTCGGGCTCGGGTTCGCTAATTCCAAAATAACGAATTTTCCGTCGCGTCGTAATTAAGTGATTACGCCTAGCGAATTCACTATTCACGTCGCTAACGAATTAATTCTAAATTAATTCGTTCGCCCGAATTAAAATCTAATTTTAATTCCGCGTCGAAATCTAATTTCTAATAATATATCGAATATATTATTTTATCGATTAATTCCAATTAATCGTCTCTCTCTTTAATTAATATTTTATCCCAGATAAAATATCTCCGCAATTAATCCCAGATTAATTTTCTCTCTCATCGAATTAATCCCAGATTAATTCTATCTCTTTCTTCTAATTAATCCCAGATTAATCAAAGTGCGAGTCATACATCATCGGTGAATCTTCAGGAAGCGACCCATGAGATCTCCGGATATGTTGGCAGTAAATACGATCGTCGGACTGTCCGAACACGTAAGTACCTCGTACTACGTTTATATCGATTTACAAGACAAGGTTGGCTTCTAGCAAAGCGCCATGCCTACCCAATTCTCCAGAAATATTCTTACAGGAATATATAGATCTGTATCAAGCGTAGTATACCGTAGTATTGCGTATATTAATCCAGTATCGGATGATCACATGCTAGGCCTGGGGCTGGAGATGTGTCTGCCCCGTACGAAACATATATCGGACATCAAGCAACTAGTCCTTTTAAATCGGACAATCCTGACCTAGTCATATTGTCCCGACGGTTGCAACCTTTTATAGAGTACTAGTTCTGTGTCCTGCGTGATCATCACCTCCATATGTCTGAAGCGATACTTCCATCTTGACATCACATCCAGTACACTACGATTCTCGATAAACCCATAAGAGGTGTACACACAGAACCGGTTAAGGTCCCCAACCACCAAAACCAAAGTTTACCGATTGTCGCAAGTACTAGCGATGTAAGTCTCAGGTTAAGACCATATACACCTACCCTGATGCGGCCTCCCATAGACACCTAGACATACTACCAATGGGATTCCGCGGGGTCTATCCAGAGCGAAGCTGTTTTCCGTACCATCGGTAAAACACAACCTCCTATCGCACTTGCATAAGTATCCAATACTTAAATATATGAGAACTGTGCCGTTGTGCCCTCACAAACGCGCACAAGTGCAATACTAGCCTATTCCGCATTATCGATGTCCAGTCTCGATAATACTACGGCTAGGGATATTTAATGATTAAACCTTCGGGGACTGATACTGTCTCATATCATTCTCAGTCCAGCTACTAATCATAGGGACCCTCTTCATTTATATATCTATGGTGATCTAATCACAAATGATGAGAGTGCAATTTCTTTGTCACATAGTTAATTTGCTACAACAACACAATGATCTGTGCAAATAGTGACGCTATGGGTCATATGTCCAACAAATTACCTTTTCAATATTTCATAAACCTTTGGCCAAGCCTTGGGTTTTAGAATATCGAAATGATGTGCACCTTGTGCTACATGCCCAATTGCAAACTTTGACTTTTCTCCACTAGAATGGTCAATTAATTCTCCAAGAATTATTATTGCAATTTTAATACTTTTAAATCTAAAGATAGATTTATTGTAAGTATATTAATTAAGCACTAAAGTCATCATCACATAAATCTTCCAAAGACTTTATGCTCTACTATTTGCTTAATTATGGGCTTAGTCATAATAAGTTATTTTATCAAATAAATTAACCTATTATTAATTCCCAATTGAAAATTAAATCATTTAAAACATTAATCCAAGGATTATATATTTTAAATATTCAACCTTTCATTTCTTTCTTGATTTCAATAGTCCAACTATTTAATCAATTTTAATAAGGTACTATTTATTATAATGATTACAATAATCTAATTATTTAATCAACTATAATTTTAATATTGATTACTATAATCTAATTATAAAATCAACTATCATTTTAATTCAATATATTGATTACTATAATCCAATTATAAAATCAACTATATATTGAATGAGTTTGTATATAGTCCAACTATATATATATTTAAAACAACATAAAATATAGTCCAACTAATACTTTTAATAAATATGACGAGTAAAATAAAATGAGCGTGTTTAGCGAGTATTCGAACGAATGTTGCAAATTCAATACTTGCCTCCCACTATTTTTCGTCGAGCCTCTAACCCTCTGTCGAGTACTCGGGAAACCGTGTTTCCTAGTGGGCTAGGATCCCGTTAATATCACACAATCTTGACTTTGGCCAACAAATTGTATGATAATTAACTAGGTAGATCTCGAAGATCAATTGGATCTCATCCAACTCCTAGATCCAGTAGGTGGACATCCAAGTCCCAAACATATATCTTATATATGCCTATACATCGAATGTATACCCTAACCTTTTTCCTCTGAATCAACTAGGCCTCGGCTTTGGCACAACAAACCTAGTGATCCCAGTCAAGCGCGGACCCATTGACATGGAAGCTTCGTAATCAATGTCAGTGGACAAGAAGTGGTCTTGAATTTGGCCAACAAACCACAACTTGGACACGACACCGATATGGAACAAAGCCTCGTGATTAAAACACATCTTTGACGGACAAGGGCTTGACTTTGGCCAACAACCCCTGCCAATCTCGGATCTTGAGTAAGAATCACTCAATGGAAGGAAAATAAACGCTTGATATTTAACGAGGGTTTTTCGCGTGCAAATTGGCTACCAATTTAATTATCTTTGTTAAGGTCTCATCATCATACACCCTTAAACATGCATTCTAAATACATAATAAAGCGAGTATGAAATAAAATAATAATGATATGCGGATGGATACTTAACATATTGATCCTAGATCAAATCTCTCCCTTTCTCACTCAAGCTAGCACTTGAACTACTTCTACCCGTTACACTACACTTCTAAAGAAACCTCATATATATAGAGGGGAATAGGTGAGAAGAGAATACAAAGAGAAAGAAGGTGATAAGGCTGGACACGCAGGTCCAATTTAATAAATCGAATTTATTACAACAATTTCTAAAATTGCCCACCCGACTAATATCCATCCGATATACATTATTCATTCAACACAACCACGTATTCACACACATAAGCATGCTATCAATCAATCTAATCAAATTAATTAATCTGATAATTAAGTGATCATCCAATGTTCAAACAACGATTTGATTTTGTTCGAGTCAAACTCGTTTTTGCGAATAAGTACTTAAAGTACGAATTCATGAATTAAATTAAACTACATCATTAAATCTAATTTAACATGTATTTAATACTAATTCACTATTCAATTCTAGATTAAATATTACACTTTTATTTAATAAACCTTTTACGATTTAAATTCCAAATCTAATCGTAACGCGTCTCAAAGACCGATTAACGTCCAACGTCAATTCAATTAAAGTCCAATGGGCTTTTGATTGATTTCTTAAGGCGTGGACTTTTGGTCAACTCGGGTCAAACCGATAACCAAAGTCCAATCCGGGATTTACCCCATAAGCCCATAAATCAATCTTGGCCCATTAGGCCCAATTGAACTTTAAAGGTTCATTAAGTCGCATTTGGGCTTTATGGTCAAGGTTTTGGGCCCAATTGGATCCAATCCATTTGGCCTAAACCAAACTTGATAAATCAAGCCCAATAGGCCCAAATACAACATTTAAATCCAATTTCCAAAATTAGGCCCAAATAATTAAATTCAAAAATCCAATTTTCCCAATTTAATTACCAAAGTGTATTACATGATCAATCAACTAAATCAACATTTCTAAAACACCATATTAGTCCAATTAATCATGCTTGATTCATTATCATATGTCCAACACACAAATTGAAAATCAAACCCATAAACATGCTTCAATGCTCTCGGCCAAGGAAGGTTATTTTGTCCGATTTGAATTTAATCCGATTAATTACACAATTGACAACGTATTAACTTCCCGAATGATTTCATACACATCCAATGTTATCAAAATCAAAATTACCAAGACATTCAATAGGGCTATACATTCGGCCAAGGTGAAGGAAATTGGGGATTTTTGTTCAATTCAAAATTCAATCAAATTGACTTCAAATTAACATCATCCTATATCATTATAACTCATCCAATGAATTTAAAATGAAAAATTCCAAGAACTCCAAGACTCCTACACATTCGGCCAACATGAATAAATTGGGGAAAATTATTCCAAATCAATTTTCAATAAATTGGTCCAACCAAAATGCAATCAAACATGTTATAAGCATACTTAAACAATCAATTTATTCAAATCATGCTCAACAAACATTTACCCAAATTTTAAGCCCTACAAATTTCATGCTTGCAACATTAGCTCATGATGCCATTGTTGGTTTATTCTTTAAGGTCCCAAGATCAAATCAAGACATGAAAACATGCGTGAATACACCAATGAAGATAGCGGAATACTTACATTGATCGGTTATGTCGATTTGAAGACGAATCATGCCCAAAAACGCACTGCCTTGGTAAGCCACTGCAACCAGTCCATGCTCACTGTCTTGGCAGTTTCGGGTCTCAAAACGAAGCTCCAAACTCCATCGGATGAGTCCCGCCTCATGGTCGAACCTCCCTACCACCTTCGCAAGACTTGAAAGTGTGCTAGCACTTGATTTCTCACCATGAGAAACCACTCTTGCTTCCCTTTGTCACGCCCAAACTGGTTCAAAACCAGTGAAGAATGGCCACCATTGCCGTGAGAGGAAGAGAGAATTTGAGAGAGATAAAATTGTGTATTAAGTTAAAAATGATTTACCAAAAATCAATTTATATTTATGCCATAATTTTCATTAAATTAATAATAAAATTATGACACATAACATGCAATGGCTTAGAGTGTCAAACACTCAAACTCCATGCAATGACATTGAGTGCAATGTACACAATCTACATGCAAAGCATTAGAATGACATGTGTCATGTGGGCCCCACACGTTTCCAAATGAAAGTGGGCCCACGTGCACTCACGCGTTCGGGTTCGATATTTCCGAAATACCGAGCTTACGTCGCGACGTTAATTCAATCGAATTTAAATAAATAATTGCGCCTGGCGAATTATTATTACGTCGCTAACGAATTAATTCTAAATTAACTCGTTTGCCCGAATTAAAATCTGATTTTAATCCGCGTCGAAATCTAATTTCGTCTAATATATCGAATATATTAATACATCGATTAATTCCGAATTAATCGTTCTCTCTCTTTAGACGACATTTTATCCCGGATAAAATATCTCCGTTATTAATCCTAGATTAATTTTCTCTCTCTTCTATATAATCCCAGATTATTCAAGAGTGCGAGTTGTGCGTCATCGGTGGATTATCGGGAAGCGACCCATGAGATCCCCGGATAATCTGGCAGTAAATACGGTCGTCGGAGTATCCGAATCACGTACGTACCAAGTACTACGTTCTACTACCGATTTACGAGACAAGGTCGACTCCTAGCAAAGCACCAAGTCTACCTAATTCTCCGGACATATCCATTTAAGAATATTAAGATCTGTATCAAGCGTAGTATACTAATGTATTGTGCATATCGGCCCAGTATCGGATAATCACGTGCTAGGGCTGGGGCTGGATAAGTGTCTGCCCCGTCCGAAACACATATCGGATGTCTGGTAACTAGTCTCTATAATCGGATATTCATGACCTGGTCATAATATCACGATTGGATGCGCATCACTTTAAGAGCACTAATACCGTATCCTGCGTGACATCATCTCCATTATGACTGGAGTGACACTTCCGTCTTGACATCACATCCAATACACTACGATTCTCAATATACCCGGCATTGGCGTACACAGAACCGGTTACAGTCCTAGACGACCTCAACTAAAGTATATCGATTGTCGTAAGCATTAGCGATGTAAGTCTCAGGTAAGACTATACACACCTACCTTGATTTCGGCCTCCCATCCCATAGACACATATTCATAATACCAATGGGATTCCGAAGGGTCTATCCAGAGCGAAGCTGTTTCCCGTACCATCGGTGAAACACGACCTCCTATCGCACTTTGCACAGTATCCAATACTTATATATATGAGAACTATGCCGTTGTGCCCTCACAACGCGCACAAGTGCAATACTAGCCTATTCCGCATTATCGATGTCCAGTCTCGATAATACTACGGCTAGGGATATTTAATGATTAATCCTTCGTGGACTGATACTGTCTCATATCATCTCATCCAGGAACTAATCATAGGGACCTCTCTTCATTTATATATCTATAGTGATCTAATCACAAATGATGAGAGTGCAATTTCCTTGTTACATATAGTTAATTTTGCTACAGCAACACAATGTTCTGTGCAAATAGTGACGCTATGGGTCATATTATCCAACAGGATAAACATGACCTTGTCATTTTATCCTGATGAATGTAGTACTTAAGAGAACCAGTACCGTATCCTACGTGACCATCATCTCCATATGACTGGAGTGCAACTTCCGTCTTGACATCACACCCAACACACTACTATTCTTATATACCAGCAGAGGTGTACACAGAACCTGTTAAAGCCTTGGATGACAACAACCAAAGTATATTGTTTGTCGCAAGTATTAGTTGTGCAAGTCTCAAGTTAAGACCAAATAACCTACTACCTGATTTCGGACTTCCATAGACCATAGTCATACTACCAATGGAATTCCGAGGGGGTCTATCCAGAGCGAAGCTGTTTCCCGTACCATCGGTAAAACACAACCTCTATTACACTTACATGAGTATCCTATACCGAAATATATGAGAACTGTGCCGCTATGCCCTCACAACGTGCACAAGTGTAATACTAGTCTTTTACGCATTTATCGATGTCCAATCTCGACAATGCTCTGACTAGGGATATTTAAAGATTAATCCTTCGTGGACTGATACTGTCTCATATCATTCTCAATCCATGAACTAATCATAGAGACCTCCTATCATTTATACATTTTTGTGACCTAATCACAAATGATAAGAGAGCAATCTCCTTTGTCACATAGTTAATTTGTACAACAACACTGTGATCTATACAAATAGTGACGTTATGGGTCATAATTGTCCAACAGAAGCACTTCGCCATCAACTCAACTCAGTTCGGGAATGAATTCCAGGGATCGAAGCACCTCGCCATCAATTCAACTCAGTTTGGGAATGTATCCCAGATATTGAAGCATCCCCACACTACAGTTCGGGAATGAATCCCATAGATCAAAGCATCTCACACCCAGCACGGTTCATGAATGAAACCCAAGGGTTGAAGCACCTCACCGTCAGTTCGAGAATATATCCCAGAGATCGAAACATCTCACAGCCAGCACGGTTCGGGAATGAAACCCAGGGGTCGAAGCACCTCACCTTCAGTTCGGTAATGAACCTCAGAGATTGAAGCATCTCACACCCAGTGTGGTTCGAGAATGAATCACAGTGGTCGAAGCACCTCGCCATCAACTCAGTGAATCCCAGAGGTCGAAGCACCTTGCAAAAGTAGCGAAACAACAGGTAAGTCCGATAATGGCCGACAGACCAAGTAAGTAAGAATGCATACAAGACTTTCATAGGGTTGTCACTATCACACACTGGACAAGCCCAATCAAAGTGGGGGCGACTGTAGACATTGCATTTTTGTATGAGCCCGATGATGAGCCTCGTATGGAGGCACTGCCTGAAAAGTTACGGAAGTTGCAAAAATGAATGCCGGAATGAAGGAAAACCTCCAAAATTAGCACCTCATAGGATTCGAACTCACTAGCCAGCCTCAGATTCGCTCAGTCAGTTTCTGCTTCAAGCCTTAGCATCAGTGCACACGGCCAAAAACCACATGCAATTGACCCACACACTCAAATCCCTTCATCAACACTTCCATCCAATTTAACAAGATTTGAAATCCCCTTCTTCCAAACTTAAAGATCTGAAATCCCATTCTTACCGATTTAACAAGATTTGAGATCTCCTCATCATCAAATTTATGAGATTTTATTCCCTAAATAAATTGATAATATATCTCCCAAATCAACGTGATTTGTTTCCCAATTTGGAGATCCCTTCAAATATTATAAAAAATGGACCAAGTCATCATCAAAAGGGGGACTCTCTTTTTCTTCCTTAGCGGCAACCCTATGGCCCTTTCTTCTTCTTATCATTGAAAAATACAAAGACAAAGAGAGAAAAAGAAATAGAAAACTAGAAGAAATAACCAATCACCGAGAAAAACCATAGAGCATCGCCAAAAAACAGAGGAACAATCACCAGAAAAATCACCGAGAATCAACAAGAAAACCGAGGCAAAAAACAACCAGAAAAATCACCAAAAATTAACCGAAACAGCAGTCAAAAAACAACCAAAAAACCGAGACATAAACCACCAGCCAAATCACCTAAGAAACAACACCAAACCACTGAAGATACAACACCAAATCACCAAAAAAACAACACCAAAGAACCACCGAAAAACAACCAGAAACAGCAAACCAGAACCACCAAAACAGGAAACCAAAACAACCACCAAAAGCAACCAGAAAACAGCAAAATAGCAACCAGAAAAATAGCAAAACAGCAACCAGAAATAGAAAAAACAGCAACTAGAAACAGCAAAATAGAAATCAAAAAATAGCAAAACAATTTCTAAAATTGCCCCACCCTTCTAATATCCATCTGATATACATTAATCATGCATCGCAACCATGTATTCACACAAGCATGTTATCATCAATCTCTAATCCAATTAATTAATCTAATAATTAGTGATCATCCAATGTTCAAACAACGATTTGATTTTGCTCGAGTTAAACTCGTTTTGCGAATAAGTACTCAAAGTATGAATTCATGAATTAAATTAAACTACAAAATTAAATCCAATTCAATTTGAATTTAATACTAATTCACTATTTAATTCCAATTAAATATTACACTTTATTAACGAACCTTTACGACTTAAATTCCAAATTCAATCGTTACGGGTCTCAAAGCCCGATTAACATCCAATGTTTATTTAATTAAAGTCCAATGGGATTTTAATTAATTTCTTTAAGGCGTGGACTTTTGGTCAACTCGGGTCAAAACCAATAACCAAAATCCAATCCGGGATTTACCCCATAAGCCCAGAAATCAATTTTGGCCCATTAGGCCCAATTAAATAATTAAGGTCCATTCAGTCATAATTGGACTTTATGGATGCGGTTTTGGGCCCAATTGGATCCAACCAAATTGGCCTAAACCTAACTTGGTACAACCAAGCCCAAAAGCCCAATTACAACCTTTAAGGCCCAAATCCAATTTAAACCCAATTAATTAACTTATAAAATTCCAAATTCCACAATTAATTAACCTAAGTGTAATACACAATTAATCACCCAATTAACATTTCTAAGACATCAATTAGCCTAATTAATCATGCACTTTAACATCAAATAGTGTCCAACACAATTTAATCAAAATCAAACCCATTTTCATGCTTCAATCCTTCTCGACAATTAGGGTTTTTCAATCCGTTTCGGTTTCAATCCAATTGAATCCACAATCATCATTTCCCAAATAAATTCAACTCATCCAATGAATCAAAATCAAGAAACACCATGAATTTCAAAATTCAACAAGTTTCGGCCAAGCCTTTAATTTGGGGAAAATTGTCCAATTCAAAATTCAATCCAATTAAACCTCAAATCAACATTACCCAATTGTTTTAAGTAATCCAATGATAAAAAAAACAAAAAATTACCAAGACATTTAGGGTTCTACATTTTCGGCCAAGCCTCCATAATTGGGGAATATTGTTCTAAACTAATTTTCTTGAAATTGATTATGCACAACTTCAATTCAACCTCATTCAAGCATACTCAATCAAACAATTCAACCAAATCATGCTCAAATTGATTTTTCCCAATTTTAAACCCTAAAAATTTCATGCTTGATATAAGCTCAAGATACCATTGTTGGTTTATAATTAGGTCCCAAGAAACATCAAACAAGCATGAAACAAGTGAATACAACAAAGGAGAATGGCGGAAACATACTCATAATGAACGAATCTTGCAACGCGAAGAACACAAGCTTCAAGCTCCCTCAAAGGTCACGGCAGTAGCTCCCATTGGCAGTGGAATGTTCGGTTGTGGCTCTTTTAGCTCCTCCAAGATTCGGCCATGGAAGACTCCATTGAAGCTCCAAGATCCAAGCTTCCAAAGATGATTCCAAGCTCACGAAAAAACTGCCCTATCACCTTAGGATGACTCAGTGTGTGCTAGCACTTTGTATTTTGCAACAAAATACTCATCTTCTTCTCACTGCTTCTCGGTAAAAACCAGAAGAGGAAGAATAGAGAAGAGAAAATGGCTCAAAGCCGTGTGAGAGAGAGGAAAGAGAGGAGGCAAAAATGTGTAGGTGAGAGAGAGAAAGAAAAGAAAAATGTTTTGTATATATATTTATTTTATTTTCCAAAAACAAAAACAAATACACAAAACCATTTTCCATTTACCAAAAAGTCAAAAAGCAAAAAGCAATTAATGCTTTTCAACTTCCACATCAATCACTCAATCAATCAATCAAATTGTCACATCACTCAAAGTGACATGTGATTTGACGCTTGATGTGACTAATGATTTGACGCTTGATTTGACTTGCGTGCCATACTCGAATTCGAAATACGAATGCGCTCGTAAATAATCCCAGGCTCGGGTTCGCTAATTCCAAATTAACAAATTTTCAGTTACGACGTAATTAAATGAATATGCCTAGCGAAATCATTATTCACGTCGCTAAGGAATAATTCTAAATTAACTCGTTCGCTCGAATTAAAATCTAAATTCAATTCCGCGTCGAAATCCAATCGTTTCTAATATATCAAATATATTATTTTATCGATTAATTCCAAATTAATCGTTCTCTCTCTTCAATTGATATTTTATCCCAGATAAAATCTCCATAACTTAATCCCGGATTAATTTTGTCTCTCATCAAATTAATCCCAGATTAATTAAAGTGCGAGTCATACATCATCGGTGAATCTTCGGGAAGCGACCCATGAGATCCCCGGATATGTTGGCAGTAAAAATGGTCGTCTGACTATCCGAACACGTAAGTACCTAGTACTACGTTTGTACCGATTTACAAGACAATGTTGGCTTCTAGCAAAGCGCCATGCCTACCCATTCTCCAAAAATACCCTTATAGGAATATGTGATCTATATCAGGCGTATATACGTAGTATTGTGTATGTCGATCCAGTATCAGATGTCTACGTGCTAGGCCTGGGGCTGGAATTGTGTCTGGCCGGTACGAAGCACATATCGGATGTCTGGTAACTAGTCTCTATAATCGGATATACAAGACCTAGTCATATTATCCTGATATCTCGAGCATTTAAGAGAACGAGTTCCGTATCTATGTGACCATCATCTCCATATGACTGGAGTGATATTTCCGTTTTAACATCACACCCATCACTACGATTCTCAATATACCCAGCATTGGCGTACACATAACCTGTTAAAGTCATGGACGACTGCAACCAAAGTATATTGATTGTCACAAGTATTAGCGGTGCAAGTCTTAGGTTAAGACCAAATACACCTACCCTGATTACAGACTCCCATAGACACATAGTCATACTACCAATGGGTTTCTGTGGGGTCTATCCAGATCCAAGTTGTTTCCCGTACCATCAGTAAAACACAACCTCATATCACACTTGTATGAGTATCCTATACCCAAATATATAAGAACTATGACGTTGTGCCCTCACAACGTGCACAAGTGTAATACTAGTCTTTTATGCATTTATCGATGTCCAATCTCGATAATGCTCTGACTAGGGATATTTAATGATTTATCCTCCGTGGACTGATACTGTCTCATATCATTCTCAATCCAGGAACAAATCACAGGGACCTCATGTCATTTATATATCTTGGTGTTCTAATCACAAATGATAAGAGTGCAACCTCATTTGTCGCATAGTTAATTTGTACAACAACACCATTATCTGTACATATAGAGATTCTATTCATTGTCTGAGTTTCGATATATTTACATAGACTGTTTCCCGAGTACTCCGACAGAGGGTTAGAGGCTCGCCGAAAAATAGTGGGATGAAAGAATTAAATTTGTAATATTCGTTTTATTACTTGCCATACGCGCCCAATCAAATATCATTCGTCATATAAATTAAATGTTAGTTGGACTAATTTTTAAATAGTTGTTTAATAAAACAGTTGGACTGTATTCAAACAATTAAATTATAGTGATTAAATAGTTAGACTATAATAATCATTATAATAAATAGTACCTAAATCGTTGATTAAATAGTGGACTATTAGAATCAAGATAAAATTGAAAGATTGACATTTAAAACATAATCCTAGGGAAAATTTATTTAAATGGTCTAATTTTCAAATTGGGAATAAAATTTTAGGATGGTCCTGGAAATTAATAAGTTACTTTATTTGATAAAATAACATATTAAGCCTAAGCCCGGAATTAAGCAAATAGTTGAGCATAATCTTTGGAAGATTTATGTTATGATAACTTTAGTGTTTAATCCATTTAGCTTGTCGCAGTAGACTCCTTAATTTCTTAATCAGAACTAAGGATTAGATCCTTAAAGTATGATACTGAAATTGAAGGATCTTCAAAGATCTATCTTTAGATCTAAGAAGTATTAAATTACAATAAATAACTCTTGGAGAGTTAATGACTATTCTCAAGGAGACAAGTCAAACTTTGCAATAAGGCAAGTAGCGCAAGGCGTACCTTACTTTGATGTTCCAGAAGCCCAGGCTTGGCCAAAGACTTATGGAATATGGAAAAGGGCAAAGGCAAAATCATTATAATCTTCTAGGAAGAAAATGACATATCCCAAAATGTCTGCCTAAATTGTAGCAAACGGGATCACGGAAGCGTGACTGCCATTTGGACAAAGCAGACATGAAGGAATTGAAGACGAGCAAGGCTCTGACTTCAAATATGTTTGTCATAAATATGTTTGCTACTAGTATTAAAATTGGATTTTAAATACTTAGTGTGGTACATAAATATGCATTGATGTTCAGAATATGCTATGAGCAAGATACTGACATCAATTGAGATTAATTTGCGAATTGGAAACGGGACGACTGTTGCTGTTTTAACCGTAGATACCTAATTTAGGAACTACCATTTGGGTGTGTACCTAAATTTGGAACTGTTATAATGTAACTAGTTTGACTAGAAACATTATCTTTATATCAGTGTTTAATCCGTTGCGGATTTACCTTTATATCCTAGAACACTTAAGTGTTTTATTATATAAAGATGGTATTGAGATAAACACATTAGATGTGAATAGCATAATTATATTTTGAATAAAAATTAATCTCAAACATATAACATGACAAACAAATAGCTCAAACTGATTTGATCAGAAGAAACTTTTGTGGCATTGTTGTCTGGGACACAATTAAACAAAGACTCATATATCCACACTTTTGAAGAATGGGGGTACAAGGACTGATTTGATCCTATTCAAATAAAGTCTACGAATCTAGTTTATTGGGCAAAGTGTTGGATAATATGACCCATAGCGTCACTATTTGCACAGAACATTGTGTTGCTGTAGCAAAATTAACTATGTAACAAGGAAATTGCACTCTCGTCATTTGTGATTAGATCACCATAGATATATAAATGAA
>SKCR01031295.1:0-16569 GCA_019454045.1 Zanthoxylum bungeanum | reverse complement strand
TGTTCAATAAGTCACATGTCAAATCTATAATTCAAATGAAAATATCACACAAGTTTGCCCAACCTTGCAAGAATGTCTTCATGACCAAGTCAGTTCCATAAACACTTTCAAGAGACTAAATCCAAACCCATACTCCTAAACCTACCATTCTGGTTGGAGAAACCATCTAAACTTCAATAGGAGGAATGATAACCAAGCATAACCATCATAACAACCTCCCCAGGTACACCAGAATTTCCAAAATTCTCAGAGTTACGTACCATATGTCCCACTGTAACATCCTCAGTATGGAAATGTTACCAGAAAACAACAGATCTCACTGTCGCCTAAGCCTCTGACTCTTTTACTAAAAATTTGTTTTTACCTTACTGCCATTGCAATGTCTCATTTATTCATACATATAACTAAATAACTTATGTTAAGGAATGTTAAGGAATATGGAATCAATATCCAAAATAGAATTTCTATTTTGGATATTGATTCCATATTCCTTAACATTCATTAACAACTTAAATAAACTTAATTGCGATATCATGAAATCAAACGTATATATAGGTCTGGTAAGGTGGACTCGATGACTAGTGACTGCAGTGTTGATGAGCGGAAAATATATCAATATTTACCGCCCCTTTTACTTAATATTTTGTTTAGTTTCTCGGGTTTGATGAACGTTTTGATATGTTTTATTTTATTTTGCAGATAAAATAATATCTGGACTCAATGAAATCATTTAGGAAGAAATTTGCGTCAACTAATGGCAATTATTGGACTTGATATTTTAATTTTGGAGATTGGAAACTTGAAAGGGCGTTTTGACGAAGTGCAGTTTTGGAAATTCCAGTTTTGTGCATCTGTCGTATTTTGTGCATAACTTTTTACTCAGATATCAGATTGAGCTGATTCAAGTGCCAGATTAAAGAAGACTCAAATTTCTACAACTTTGAAAGAGAAAATATTTTCGAATTCTGATGATTTCATGACCAAAATTGATGAACCATCCAGAAGTGTGTGGAGTGTAATTATTAAAAGTCATTATCAATCATTTTCAAAGCAAAATATTAATTAATTAATAATTAATAAAAATTATCAAATCAACACCAAACAAGATAAGCAATTAGTGGAGCAATTATGGATTTGGTGGAGTAATTAGTGGAGAAATTAATAATGGATTTGGTGGAGAATTTGATGGATGATTTGATGGTGGCAAAATTTTGCCTATAAATACCAAGTCATTTCATTTGTAAAATTCATACTTTCTTCTTTGAAATTCTTAATGAATAAATAAGAAGATTGTATCTAGTTTTTTTATTTTTAGTTTTCAATAATTAATTTTCAGTTTCGCACTTTCTTTTCTTTACTTTTCAGTTTTTACTTTCCGCAATTTACTTTTACGCACAGTACTTTTCTTTCTTTAATTTTCAGTTTTTACTTTTCAGTAATGATGAGGTAACTTCCCTAGCTAGGGTGAAAGGTAATTCTTTTACTGTTACTATTTAGATTAATCTCCCTTAAAAATAATATATTCACTATTTAAAATATTGACTTAAAAAGGATACCGCCAGGTTGGTCGGTTGGTAATTAATTTTGGTTCCGCCTTATGGCTGGTTGGACTTAATTTGACTTAATCAGGATACCGCCTATATGGTCGGTTGGTATTATTATCATAAGTTTATATATTATTTTATGGGAGATATCTAAATTAGTAGTAGTAAAAGTAATTCCTTTTACCTTATCATTTTATTTTATTTTACTTTTCAGTTTTACTTTATGTCTTTTACTTTTCAGTATTTTTACTTTATGTCTTTTACTTTTATGTTTTTACTAGCCCTAGTTATGTGTTAGTTATCTGGGGTTGTGATGAATTCTAATATCACCGGTTTATAAGGGATTTTATTTATAGTTTGGGTAATTTAAAGGTTTACTTATTAAGTCTTAAGCTTAATGCTTCTTGTTGTCTGATCACCAATAAGATTGATGTGGTAAATCTAAAATGAACTAGACATAGGGATTTTAGGTTTCAGCCTTAGACTTAATAGCCCACGATCTTCCTTGAGGATAGATAACCCTTTAATAGATTTCCTTACATGATAGACATATACCTGTCGGGCGGGGGTAGCCATAATTGGAACTTAAACTTAATGAATCCAGATAATTTGGTTGACATAGACATATGGTTCAATTGGGTTAAACTGGGTATTTGCGTCTGACCATCGACAGAGGCTTTTGCATAATTTAGTGTTCCAGGTTAGTAAACTGATTTATTACACAAACATAAAATAACCACTTCATCTTTTAAATGATATTAGAATGATTCACGACCCTAGATCTTTGTGTCTTTTGTTATTTTCCTTAGTATTTTCTTTTGTCTTTTTATTTATTTTGTAAAACCACTTTCAACCAATCAAACAATCATTCTCTTCACCCTCAATTAGATATTTGTAAATAAATAGATTCAATAATTAATAACAACAGTAGAAATTAAGTCCTCGTGTGATCGATATTTTTATACTACTTGAACGATACGTGCGCTTGCGTTATACGTGTGTGTTTACGCCGGTCAAGTTTTTGGCGCCGTTGCCGGGGACTTATATTTCTTGAGTTATTAATTTTGATGCTATCCAATTTACTTGTATCTAATTTTCTTTATTTTTATATGTAATTTTTATTTCTTTCTTTTGTTTTCAGGTGTTTGAAAAAAAAATGGAACACTACTGGGAGATTGAAAGATTACGAGCTTTACAAGAAGATACACCCCACATATGGGAGCAACAGTCCGGTTTTCTGAGGCCTTTTGTCCAGCCCAACAATTATCACTGGATGCCAGAACCAAGCAATACCCCATTTGCTCAACAGAACGAGATGGGGAGATGTATGATATGTGATGGTAACCACCCGAGCGATCAATTGTATATACCGTTCAGAGTGGCAGAATTTTCAGAATCATTCAAAGTATGAAAAACCATCACATTTTCCATCTTATCCATCATCCATATGCGATTTCATCAACAACCAGAACCATCAAAGGAAGATCAGTTGTTAAACATGCTCAAAGATATGTTCGAGAAACAAAAGTTGGATGAAATGCTTGAAACAAGCCAGAAACAATTTGAAAGTATTCAGAGACAATCAGAATTCATTCAGAGGATGACAGATCAAATGAGACAATTCACAGAAAACCAGAACTACATACCTCAAGAACCAGTTTCAGATGACACTGATGAAGCCTTCGAGTACCAATCATTTCACAATGACACTTCAACAGAGGAGGAGACTGAGCAGTATCAACAACCAGAGGTATCAGTTCAGGAGCCCGAACCGGCAAAGTCTCAATTTGACTTTTATTATTCAGATTCTGACGAGGATGAAGCTGATCTATTGTACCAACTGCACCAACAACGGAGGATCAAACATTCAATCCTCAAAATGAAGATCTTGGAGCATGCTTACCATGATGTTTGAAGAAGATCTATCTGAACCATCCATTCCAGTCGTATCAGAGGATGAAAACCTAATGACAAAAACATCTTTACATCCTCAGGCAGATACTTATGGAGCATGTATTTCAAAGATGACAGATGAAGAGCTGAATACAAAAATTTTACAATACATCTGTGAAGAGAAGGTGGAGCAAGAAATAGAGCAAATGGAGGGAGAAAATGTCTGACCTTAATAAAGATCCAGAGCATTCAGGAGAAACATCGCTGTTGTTTTGGGGAGTACAAATTAAAGATATCAACCAGAAGCTTGACAGAATGGAATTTCCATTCCAAGTCAAGCATCATACGAAACCTCCTGATTTTCTTTCTTTCTTTGTAGGAATCACTGGAGTAACAAGGAGAAAAAAGTGGCACGAGCACTAAATGAGACAAAACTGTTTTGCCACTTTACCGTTGGAAGAGACCCTTCAAAAGCAACGCTCACGGGATTGTCTTTAATCGGACATCCAAAACGACATTGAAAACCTCCTTAACAGATGAATTTCAGTCACGTCTGGCTGAAGACGAAAAATTAGCGCTAGCAGGGAGGCAACCCATGTAATTGTTTTGTAATTTCTGTTTTCATATTTGTGTGAACTTTTTAATTTTGTGTGTTATTTTGTAGGGAAAGGCACAAACGAAGCATTTTAAGACAGAAGGAATGTGTTTGGCAATCAAAGATGAGAAACAATTCATTAGCGATGGCTGAATAAGGAATGAAATCTTGAGACACATCTAATGAATTTATACTAAGCGAGTGGCGTATTGCGTACACAATTTTGTTGCCTTAATTATTGCTTTGATTCGCTTTTCTATTGTAATTATCTTATTTTCGTAGACAGGATCCAGACTTTTTGACTTTTCACGATCTCTTTTTTTGTTTAGCTAACAATCGTCATTTGGAAGATATTAGTGCTATTATTACTCACCCTTTTTCAGGTACTATAAATTCAGCCCGTCATTGCACATTTGAAGGCATCCAGAGTTGAAAAAGAAATACAAAAAAAATATGGAAGCCACTTCAAGAAGACGAGTTGAAAACATCTGCGTGTTTTGCGGAAGTAGTGTTGGTACTAAGCCACAATACATAGAAGCAGCACAGGAATTGGGTCGAGTCTTAGCTGCAAGGAATATGCACTTAATATATGGCGGAGGAAATCTTGGACTTATGGGGATCGTTTCAAAGGCTGTACAGGAAGGAGGCAGTCATGTTTTGGGAATCATCCAAAACCTTTGGCAGAGGCAAATCTTATTGGTTCATCAAACGGAGAGGAACTGATCGTGCCAGGTATGTCTGAACGACTGGTAGAAATGATTAACCGTGCTGATGCTTTTATCGCTTTGCCAGGTGGCTTGGGCACATTGGAGGAAATTTTTATAGTTCTATCTTGGGCGAACCTGAACATAACCAGAAACCGCTTGGACTGCTTAACGTTGATGGATTTTATGATTTTCTTTGTGTGTTTCTTGATGATGCTCGGAGAAATGGGTTCGTGTCAAAACCTATGAAAGAACTCCTCTTCACTGCCAGAACTGCTCCGGATCTAATAGACCAACTCATAGCCTATGAACCACAAGTTGACCCTATCATTTCAAAGATAAATTGGTCTGGGGACGATCGTGGTAAGAGGCGTCGGGTTAATCTGGATCTTAACCTTTAATTTCCTGTAGAATTTCTGCTAACCAGGTATTATCTTCTAAACTCTTCTTCTACTGTTTAAGACATTGGGGACAATGTCTCATTTAGGTTTGGGGGAGGGAATTAGTTGATCAGTACCTTGTTTTTTTTTTTTTTTGTTTTTTTTTATTTTTATTTTTATTTTTTGTTTTTTTTTTTTATTTTTTTTTAGTCCAAAATTTTTCGAAAAATACAAAAAAATTTGAAAAATTTTCAAAAATTACAAAAATATTTTGCGTTTTTGTGTTTTTTATTTTTGACTAAAAAGGTGAAATTGGTAAAAGATAGATGAGTAAGGAGTTTCCACTCCTGATATGTATCTCAAACCTATTTTGAAACAAGTTAATTTTTGTTTATTTCATTTTAAATTATTTAATTTGTGGAATTCTCCATAAAACTGACTAAAATGAATCTTTATATGCTCACTTGACAGATATTATCAATATGCATAGTAACATACGGTCGTGAGCTCTAAATTGAAAAGAGTTTGTAATATTCAGTGCTCTAGTTTAATTGGAGAAAGCATCTCAAAAAAAGCAATGGAGTAAAAAAAAAAAAAAAAAAACGTCTGAGATCCGAGTTATTAAGTCTGTAAGGGTGTCTTAAACCTAGTGCCCTAAAGCCAACTGGTTTGGGAGTCACTGTCCCAAAGCTCGTTACATGGATCAAAGATGCTGCCAAAAAAATATATATATCTGAAGTCTGGGTAATTAAGTCCGTAGGGGTGTCTTAACACCTGGTGCCCTAAAGCCAACTGGTTTGGGAGCCACCGGCCCAACACTCGCTATATAGATGAAAAATATTGTATATAAATAAAAAATAGAAAAAAAAAATCAAAAAAAACTCAGAAAAATCAGAAAAATTATTCCATTGCTGCAAAAAGATGTGAAATCTGATAGAACTTTAGGACAAAAATATTACTCTCTTATCAACTACACTTATGACCGTTGTGGGCAAAAATGAGTTGTTTAATATTTTTTTGGCTGCGTATATGGAGAATGGTAAAAAAAATAATCGGAGAATTACTTATTCAGTAATTTAGAATGAAACAAAACAACTATTGACTTGGAGTAGAAGTTTCACCTGATTAGTCACTAACTTCTTTATTCTATTTTCTCTTGTTTTTTTTTTTTTTTGCTTTTGTGTATTATCTTTTTACTTTTGTAAAACGTTTGTGGGTATCGTTGCTGTAAGCCCTCACGAGACTATAACTCGTCCACTAGGGACACCTAAGGGTTTAAAGGCTTGTTGCATATGCTAAATGCAACCGTGATCCCTACGAAAGTGGCTTAGTTTAATTTAATTTTTATTTTGTTGTTTTGCTCGAGGACTAGTAAAATGTTAGGTTTGGGGGTGTGATGAGCGGAAAATATATCAATATTTACCGCCCCTTTTACTTAATATTTTGTTTAGTTTTCTCGGGTTTGATGAAAGTTTTGATATGTTTTATTTTATTTTGCAGATAAAATAATATCGGGACTCAATGAAATCATTTAGGACGAATTGGGGTCAATTAATGGCAATTATTGGACTTGATATTTTAATTTTGGAGATTGGAAACTTGAAAGGGCGTTTTGACGAAGTGCAGTTTTGGAAATTCCAGTTTTGTGCATCTGTCGTATTTTATGCATAACGTTACTCAGATATCGGATTGAGCTGATTCAAGTGCCAGATTAAATAAGACTCAAAGTTCTACAACTTTGAAAGAGAAAATATTTTCGAATTCTGATGATTTCATGACCGAAATTGATGAAACATCCAGAAGTGTGTGGAGTAAATTATTAAAAGTCATTATCAATCATTTTCAAAGCAAAATATTAATTAATTAATAATAATAAAAATTATCAAATCAACACCAAACAAGATAAGCAATTAGTGGAGCAATTATGGATTTGGTGGAGTAATTAGTGGAGAAATTAATAATGGATTTGGTGGAGAATTTGATGGATGATTTGATGGTGGCAAAATTTTGCCTATAAATACCAAGCCATTTCATTTGTAAAATTCATACTTTCTTCTTTGAAATTCTTAATGAATAAATAAGAAGATTGTATCTAGTTTTTTTTTTTTTAGTTTTCAGTAATTAATTTTCAGTTTCGCACTTTCTTTTCTTTACTTTTCAGTTTTTACTTTCCGCAATTTACTTTTACGCACAGTACTTTTCTTTCTTTAATTTTTCAGTTTTACTTTTCAGTAATGAGGAGGTAACTTCCCTAGCTAGGGTGAAATGTAATTCTTTTACTGTTACTATTTAGATTAATCTCCCTTAAAAATAATATATTCACTATTTAAAATATTGACTAAAAAGGATACCGCCAGATTGGTCGGTTGGTAATTTAATTTGTTCGGTTTAAACTGACTAATTCAAGGATACCGCCGATTGTCGGTTGGTATTATTTATTATATTTTTTATTATTGGTTATTAATTATATATGATAAGACATTAGGGTATATGGTCGTTTGGTATTATTATCATAAGTTTATATTTATTTTATGGGAGATATCTAAATTAGTAGTAGTAAAAGTAATTCCTTTTACCTTATCATTTTATTTTATTTTACTTTTCAGTTTTACTTTATGTCTTTTACTTTTCAGTATTTTTACTTTATGTCTTTTACTTTTATGTTTTTACTAGCCCTAGTTATGTGTTAGTTATCTGGGGTTGTGATGAATTCTAATATCACCGGTTTATAAGGGATTATTTTATAGTTTGGGTAATTTAAAGGTTTACTTATTAAGTCTTAAGCTTAATGCTTCTTGTTGTCTGATCACCAATAAGATTGATGTGGTAAATCTAAAATGAACTAGACATAGGGATTTTAGGTTTCAGCATTAGACTTAATAGCCCACGATCTTCCTTGAGGATAGATAACCCTTTAATAGATTTCCTTACATGATAGACATATACCTGTCGGGCGGGGGTAGCCATAATTGGAACTTAAACTTAATGAATCCAGATAATTTGGTTGACATAGACATATGGTTCAATTGGGTTAAATTGGGTATTTGCGTCTGACCATCGACAGAGGCTTTTGCATAATTTAGTGTTCCAGGTTAGTAAACTGATTTATTACACAAACATAAAATAACCACTTCATCTTTTAAATGATATTAGAATGATTCACGACCCTAGATCTTTGTGTCTTTTGTTATTTTCCTTAGTATTTTCTTTTGTCTTTTTATTATTTTGTAAAACCACTTTCAACCAATCAAACAATCATTCTCTTCACCCTAAATTAGATATTTGTAAATAAATAGATTCAATAATTAATAACAACAGTAGAAATTAAGTCCTCGTGGGATCGATATTTTTATACTACTTGAACGATACGTGCGCTTGCGTTATACGTGTGTGTTTACGCCGGTCAAGTGTAACACTTATCCTCGAATTGGGTCTCTAAAAACAACGCATGGCTCACCGGAAAAAGAATCCTGCAAAACATTGGGAAGTGGTAGGAGGTGAGTCATGAGGATCTAAGTGAGTGGAGCTACAAAATAAGAAAACTGAATCAGACATCTGAGTAAAATCATTTAATTTGAAAATACGTTTGAAAACTTTGCTTGAAAATCTGGGTCTTTTCTTAAAATATGAGAAAAGCCTTTTTGAAAACTTCTGCGAAATAATATCTCTAGTTCTGTGGAAAAACTTGACAAATGGGGGCGTTACTTATCGACATCCCCCTATACGCTCAACTGGAGCCAGAAGTGCAAATACATGACTTTGGGGCGTTATGTATCGCCATCCCCCAAAAGCAAGCCACTTCTGTCCCTAAAGCTAGTGGACTTAGGGCGTAACGTATCGCCGTCCCCCAGCTACTAAACTAAAGTTGGTAGTACTGATTCATGCTACTACCTGACCCTGAAACTAGGGTCTATGGGCGTTATGTATCACCGTCCCCCTAACCCTGAACTACGTGTGCACACGATCTCTTCCGTCGATTCCATAAGTAAGAGCTGAGGTGGGTTTTTCCCCTATGCCTCGAAAAACATAAAAGTATAACTTTTAAACTTTAAAACTTTTAACTCAAACTTTACATAAAGTAACTGATAATTTAAAAGGGCTAACGTCCTCAAGCTTTAAAAATAAGTCTTGAAATAAATCTTAATCAAAACAAGTAATTATAAAATCAATTCATAAGAAAATAATTCTCCACTCACAGATTTGAAGTCCAGCTAAGTTCCATTCACGTCGTTAGGGGCAAACGCGGCTCTTGATAAGTATCTATATAGAATACACCGAGTTAGAATCATGAGTTATAAAATACGATTCAAAATCACATAAAATTCCTTAATCTAATTGGATTACCCCTTATAAGATTTCTATTCCTTAAATGAAATGTAAAACAAAATTCAGACTCTTGGTTACGCGTCGCATCTTCTAAAAAAAATCTGGTTTTGAAGGGGATCGCGCCGCGATGACGGTCCCCTTCGCATCGCGACACGCCCATGCAAATCATATGTACATCTCTGCCTTAATCGCGTCGTGACGCAGGCAAGCTCATGTCACAACGCACCCGTGTTAAACAGATGCACTTATCTGTCTTATTTGCGTCGCGACACGACATCGATTCCAGGGGAAATCTTCATTCTTGCATAGTTAGTCCCCAAATCCATTTCATTTCCATACCACAACTTCATTACATCAGATACCATCAAATAACACCCCTCAACATCTTATCACCACCAAAATCCTATCACCTTAATGCCCTAACTAATATGAAATACCAAAACTTACCCAAATATGAACTTCCTAATCAAACAATCATCAATATACAAATTTTCACTAATCATGATCATACTACTATCATCACACCATTAAAACTCAAACATCAAAGTTTGGGTCATGTCTTACTCACCTTAAATCTAAGTCTTTCTTCTCTAATGGGTTCCTCAAGCTTCTTCTTTTCCTCTAGGGGTTATTTGGTGATGGTAGTTCTTGATTTTTTCGTCCTCAGGGTTTCGTAAAAGAAAATGAAATTGCTCCTCCTTCAACCTCTCAATCCCACGCCCAAATGAGAAAGAAATGGAAGCATTGTCCTCATTTTCTTTTCTTTTCTTTATTAATTACTTAGGCAATTTTTCTAGAAAAGTCTAGGCAACAAAGTTGTTGGGTCTTGGGCTTCTTTCTTTCTCTTCTTTTTAATTTGTTGTTGGGCTTTGAAGAAATCTAAGAAAAATTGGGCTTGAAATTAAGTGATTGTTCGTTATTCCTAAATCGACCTTGGTAATTATTTACTGACCCTGAAAAGAAACCCCATACGTCACTAGTCGAACTAAAATATTTGGAGTCGTTACACCCACCACCTAGGAAAACCTTTGAGGATACCTTGCATGCATTCATTGAGAAACAAGAAGCCATAAATAACCAAAATGTGCAAATATTGATTGATCTAAAAGATACTTTCTCCAAAATCACATTTGCTTTGACCATTAATGGGAAATGAAATTTTCATGCACAACAACAGCCAAACCCAAGTCATCAAAATCCTTACGATGGTAGTTCTGGTAGTCAACATATAGATTATGTCAAATCTGTTATTACTCTTCGTAGTGGTAAGTTCATCCATAGACCTATTCTTGAACCTCGCGAAGTTAAAAATAAATCAAATTCAGGGGGTAAGGAAAAGGTTGATGAACCATTACCCATCGTTGATGATAATAACTTTTCTCATGCACCTCAATTTCCTCAAGCATTAAAAATAAAGAAATTGAATCATTCCCCATAGGTATATGAAATATTCAAACAGGTAAAGGTCAATATTCATTTGTTAGATGTCATCCAACATATACCATCTTATGCCAAATTTCTGAAAGGCTTTTGCACCGTTAAAAGAAAATATCAAGTAAGAACGAAAGTTTTTCTACCTGAACAGGTAAGTGCTATTCTCTCAACCAGTAATGTATTGAAATATAAGGACCCTAGTTGTCCAACTATTTCTTGTATTATTGGAAATCAAATAATTAAACATACTTTGCTTGATCTTGGAGCCAATGTCAATTTGCTTTCGTTTTCGATTTACCAACAACTTAATATTGGTGAGTTAAAATCAACCTCAACTACTCTTTTACTTACCGATAGATCAGTCAAGATAACAAAAGGAATTGGGAAGACGTGTGTATTACAAGTCAATAAATTCATATATCATGTGGATTTATTGTCTTGGAAACACAACCTGTAGCAGACAGTTATAAGTTGATTTGGGTTATTTATGTTTTACTACTAAAGTTACGATCAAATAACAATTGGGTACTATGAATATTAACATATTACATTTTACTACTAAACTAATAAAAAATTAACATTTTACTACTTTTCCATCCAAACCGTTAGTTGACCGTCAGTTGACCTTTAAAAATAATAAAATAAAAGTGAAAATTATAATTATACCCTTTAAAAAACATATCTAATCTCTATATATAACAATAAAAGAAATACAATCAACAATCACATTTATAAAAATACTTCAATCTCTAAATTATCCATATAACCCAATAAAATAAAGAATTAATTTACCAAATAATTTAATAATTAAAATTCTCATAATAACCAAAATACTTTAAAGTATAACAATAAAAGAGATATACTCAAAAATTATTATTTCCAATATTCAGCCGTACGAATTACCACCGTTGATTATAATATTATAATTTATAATAATGTGTGTGTTAAAGACTATTTTATCCTTAGGATGTCAATATGATGTCATGGTCAACTAACGGTCAACTAACGGTTTGGATGAAAAAGTAGTAAAATGTTAAATTTTTATAAGTTAGTAGTAAAATGTAATATGTTAATATTCATAATACCCAATTGTTATTCGATCATAACTTTAGTAGTGAAACGTAAATAACCCTTGATTTTGTATAATTGATTCATTCAAAAATCAATAAGAAAAGAAGCCTGCAGCTTTACAATGTATTATTTTCTTCAATTTCTCTCTTATTTTATAACATTAATTATAATATTAGTACAATTGTATTCAAGGATAAAATTGTAAAATAATATTAATTTTTTGAAACGTAGGAATAATTGAGTATTAAAAAAACATTAAATTAATTTTAACCCATAATAGTTTTAAATTGTATCATTTACACTGCTATATAATTGTATTTTGACCCAATAAAAAAAAATTACTATTTATATCCCACATTTGTATTTTAATAATCTGTTTTATTTTATTTTTGTTATAAATAATTAATAATAAACTTAATTTATTAATTTCGTTATTATTTTTATAATACATTTAATTTATAATTTATCTTTAAAAACTAATATGAAATAGTCAAACATTTAAATGTAAATATTATGTTAGTTAAGGAGTGAAATACTAATTATTGAATGTTGAAAATTTTTAAAATGGAATATTCTTAGAATTTTTTTAAAGTAAAATTTGAAGCACTGATTTGGAGATAAGTGTATTTAATTTGATGCAAAATTTAGTGCAAATATTACACTAAACCCTTGAGTAGCGTTGAGATTACCCTATGATTACTTTTGACAATATCTCCAATAAGGTGATCTACATTTATCAAAAACGATATCAGTTTTAATCATAGAGTCATATAAGAGGAGGATTTGTTCTAATAATATTCTTACATATAACCAGCATAATCACACGCGTATAACGCAAGCGCATATATCGTTCAAGTAATATAAAAATATTGATCCCACGAGGACTTAATTCCTACCGTTATTATTAATTATTGATACAATTTATTTACAAATGTCTAATTAAGGGAGAAGATAATGATCGCTTGATGGTTGATTGAATGTGAATTTGCTAAATAAATAAATAAAAATACTAAAGAAAATAAACAAAGACACAATATCTAGGTTGTGATTCACACAATATTATTCTAATGATGAATCGATTCTCTTATATATGTGTAATAAATCAACATATTAACTTGGAACACGAAATTATGTAAAAGCCTCTTCCGATGGTCAGACACAAATACCCAATATAACTCAATTAATCATATTCATATGTTAATCAAGTTATCTAAATTCATTAAGTTCAAGTTCTAATTATGGCTACCCACGCCCGACAGATATATTCTCATCCTGTAAAGAAATCTATTAAAGGGTTATCTATCCTCAAGGAAGATCGTGATCTATTGAATCTAAGGTTGAAACCTAAAATCCCTTTTCTAATTCATTTTAAGTTTACCATATCAATTTTATTGGTGATTAGACAATAAGAAGCATTAAGCTTAAGATTCAATAAACAAACTAAAGAATTACCCAATATATAATTAAATCAATTATTAAGTATGTGAATATGGTTTCATCATTTCCCTAGAATAAAAATAAAATACTGGGGTTAGGGGATCTATATTTATATTCAAACATAGGAATCTCACTTATTATAATATATAAATTATTTTCTGTTATGCTTCTCAGGAATTAATAATGTCAAACATATAAAACCAGCCATATAGGCAGTAATTATCTGTCATATAAAGACCGGTCATATAAGCGGTAAAGTAATTTATATTTAAACCGATCATATTGGCGGTAATAAAGTCTGTCATTAATTATTCCGGTTAAATTATAATTTATATACTATAATTAAGTAAGATTAACCTAGTTAATCATATTAAATGTTTCACCCTTTCCCAGCGGAAATTTAAATACAAAACATAAAAGAAATTAAATACTGAAATTAAAATTAAAAATACATAATTTAAATACTAAAAAGTAAATACAAACAAGATGCAATCCTCAAATTCCTATTAGAAACCTAAGGAAAGCATGAGGCAAATGAAATGGAATTGAGCTCAATTTATAGACTTTCTGGACGAGGCCGCGTAGCAACGTGCAAAGGCCTGCACGTCGCGACGCGAAGACGCATTGATTGCTGACGTGGCATGCAGAATCTATCATCCCAATAGAATTCTGACATGTGGCACGCTGTTTGTTCGGTCCAATGATGTGTTGACACGTGTCTGACACGTGTCACGTGATTGATGCGGTCCAATCATATGATGACACATGGCACGCGTATTGTCGGCAGCATGCGATGATGACACGTGGCACATCGCACGTTAGCATCCGGCGCATTTTAGCAAATTTCTCAGATTTTGACACGTGTCCGGCGCACGTTAGCGGCACATCTTAGCAGGCGGCGCATGTTAGTGGTCGCGACGCAGAAGGCTTGCGCATCGCGATACCCAAATTACTATTTTACCATTTTTGTCTGTTTTTCACTATTTTGGCCCTGATTCACTTCCAATGCTTCCCAAACTTTATTTATCTGCAAAACACATCAAAACGTTCATAAAACTCAAGAAACTTTACAAAATATTAAGACAAATGAGTGAGAAATAGTGATATAATTACCACTCATCAACATACCTCATAAATAATATAAAATATTTTATTATGCATATAGTACAATATCAATGAATTGATTTTAACGATAACGCTGGTTATTGTGAAATGAGATTACCGGAAACTTAAGTAATATAAGAGTATGAAGTGTTGTTAAAGACTAAAATCTTAACTCATTCTCTAAATTTAAAATATAACATATATTTTTTCTATTTCTTGGAGATGCTTTTAGTGTTTATCTGTTGGAGTTTAGTTCGACAAAAATGCCTTCCCTTTGATGATCACTGTTTTTATTTCTTTTCAATGGCAAATATTGGTTAAAATTTCAACTCTCAGTTGCTGTTACATTGGCCACAAAAGTCTACAAAACGACAAATTTATGGCATTAATTTGTCAGCAAAAACAGATTTAAATAAAATATGCTCATTCAATAATTTTGTAACAAGTTTACTCATTTTCATAGGCATCAAATTTCAAAAGCCTTTTCACATCAAACTATAAAAAAGTTTGATGCACAAGTCTCTTGCTTTTTGTGGAGGTTTTGCAAAGGAAACCCTTTTGGTTATTAATTGCAAGGTGAGAATTCAACACTGCTGTTCAAGTCTTTTGAGCATTTACATATAAACCATTCTTGTGCTTATTTGCATTTTGATTGATCTTGTTAGTAGGAGGTTCCAAAAGAAAGAATTTAAGTTTCTTCAATGGAGATTTCATCACTCAGAGGGTTACCAGAACTGGTAAGAATAATTTCTTCAGATTAAAAAATCATACCCAGCATATAAAACTCCCGCTTTAAAAAGATCCTTGGGAAGATTTATCGAACAAACGGAGCCTTAATCATATTCTAAATTGTATGCATGCCAAATTTGCAGGGAATGGAGGATCCCAGCTTCATGAATCAATGGCAGATGATGAACTCTGTTGATGAGTGCAACTTACTGCCATTAGCAGCTGCATTTGGAGAGAACTTGCAATATTCTTACTCATTCCCAACTTTCAACAATCAAACCGGCATCGATAGGCCCAGAAACAGCTTAAAACAAGTACTTGGAATTCATCAGAAACTGGGTTCAATCCAAAAAATGTTTCTGGTGTCAACATGAATCAAATGGGCATTTTGAAGCCTAAAGAGGAGGCAGTGGCAGGTTCTCAAGGTTCCTTTGGAAATAACCAAAACTATGTGTTCAAGGCTTGCGATGGAGCTAACAGAATTAGCCCTGGAAGCAGACTTTCTAGCACACAAGATCACATTATAGCAGAGAGGAAACGGCATTAGTTCCTGGCCTAAAGAAGGTACATTTATATATGTGTGTGTGCGCGCTCGCGCACATTTGAAAATACGTTGTAGTTTTATAAAGTGTCAATCTCTGATTCATTATGTTGTTACTTGTTGGTAGACTGATAAGGCCTCGGTTCTTGGAGATGCTATCAAGTACTTGAAGCAACTTCAAGAGAAAGTTAAGTTACTTGAGGAGCAACAAAGAAGAAGACAGTGGAATCAGCTGTGTTGGTGAAGAAATCACAGCTCTTTGATGAAGGTAATGACAACTCCAACGGTCCATTCAATGATGCAATTCCAGAAATTGAAGCAAGGTTTGTGACAAAAATGTTCTCATCAGAGTTCATTGTGAGAAGAGAAAAGGTATCTTTAAAAAAATTGTGGCTGAAATTGAAAAGTACCTTACTATCATCAATAGCAATGTCATGACATTTGGAAATGCTGCTCTTGATATCACTATTATTGCTCAGGTAATTTATATATGGGAAATGCTAACGAGTAACGAGTGCCATTAGGGCATTCATTAAGAATCCATTTAAGGAAAGTTTTGGTTGGAAAACGTAAAAAAATCATTAATGTTTTGACAGTTTTTTCATTTCCCATCAAATAATGTCAAAACTTTCCTTAAATGGATGATTAACGAGTGCCCTTAGGGCACTCGTTAGCATGACCCTTTATATATATATATATATATATATATATAGAGTCATTTTCTTCCGTTGACGTTCGCATTTTAAAAATCGAATCTCGCAACTCTTTGTACAAAGAATTGATAACACTGCTCTTTTCATTTTTAACAGAT
>SKCR01031294.1:0-16551 GCA_019454045.1 Zanthoxylum bungeanum | reverse complement strand
GAGTACGATTAATTTGGAATTAATCGTAAAATTATTATATTCGATATAATAATCGAAATTCGATTTCGACGCGAAATTAAAATTAGATTTTAATTCGGGAAAACGAGTTAATTTAGAATTAATTCGTTAGCGACGTAAATAATAATTTCGCTAGGCGCAATTATTTATTTAAATTCGATTTAATTAACGTCGCGACGAATGTTCGGTATTTCGGAAATATCGAACCCAAACGCGTGAGTGCGCGTGGGCCCACTTTCATTTGGGTTGTGTGGGGCCCACATGACACATGTCATTTTATGCATTATTTAATTGTTAATACATTGCATGGTGATAGTGTACAATACACTCAATGGTTTTGCATGGAGTTTGAGTGTTTGACACTCTAAGCCATTGCATGATTGTGTCATAAGTTTATTATTAATTTAATAAATATTATGGCATAAATATAAATTGATTTTTTGTAACAAAAATCATTCAACTCTCCTCTCTCTCTCACATTGCCGAAACTACATGCAGTTTTGGGCTCTCCATTTCTTCAATTTTTGTGGCAAGATTTGAAGAAGTTGTGCATTAAAAATCACAACAAAGGCTAGCACCTTCAAGGGATCATACATAGGTGATATGGGAAACTAATCCTTGAGCTTGGAAGGATCAAACTCGACTTGGAATCCCTCTTTTCTTCTTGGCCGAGAGCTTCACTGCACAAGGGAAGAGTTTTCGCATCATCTAAGCATCCATTTTCAAGTATTGTGAGTATGATTCCGCCATACTTCAATTTATTCATTCATGTATTTATATATTTTGCTTGTTCTTGTTAATCTTGGGGCTTGGTTATTTTTTCCAACAGTCAGAGCCTTGCTCGTCTTCAATTCCTTCATGTCTGCTTTGTCCAAACGACAGTCACGCTTCGCGATTCCGTTTGCCACAATTGTGCAGACATTTTGGGATATGTCATTTATCTTCCAAGAAGACTATAATGATTTTGCCTTTGTCATTTTCAATATTCTAGTTGCCTTTAACCAAGCCTCGGGTTTCCAGAATATTGAAGTAAGGTGTGCCTTGCACTATTTGCCTAATTGCAAATTTTGACTTTATCTCCTTGAGAATAGTCTTTAATTCTCCAAGAATTATTTATTGCAATTTTAAAAGTACTTCCAAGATCTAATCTTTGAATATCCTTCAATTTCAATATCATACTTTAAGAATCTAATCCTTAGTTCTGATAAAGAAATTAAGGAGTCTATATGACAAGTATTATGGATTAAGCACTAAAGTTATCATTACATGAATATTCCAAATATCATGTTCCACTTATTTGCTTAATTCCGGACTTAGGCATAATATTATTTTATCAAATAAAATAACTAATTAGTTTCCAGGACCATCCTGAAAATTTATTCCCGATTTGAAAATTAAAGTCGTTTAAATACATTTTCACCCAGGATTATGTCTTAAACACTAATCTTTCATATCTATCTTGATTCTAATAGTCCAACTATTTAATCAACGATTTGTGGTACTATTTATTATAATGATTATAATAGTCCAACTATATAATCAAATATAATCTAAATTAATTAACCTCAATTACATTGATTACTATAATCCAATTATAAAATCAACTGTAAACTGAAATTAATTAATTCAAATATATTGATTAATATAATCCAATTATATATAATCAACTATAATACAGTCCAACTGTTAAATAAAACAACAATTTAAATATTAGTCCAACTAACATTTAATCTAATGACGAAATAATTTAAATGAGCGTGTATGGCGAGTAATTGAACGAGTATTGCAAATTAAATTCTTGCCTCCCACTATTTTTCGGCGAGCCTCTAACCCTCTGTCGAGTACTCGGGAAACCGTGTTTCCTAGTGGGCTAGGATCCCGTTAAATATCACACAATCTTGACTTTGGCCAACAAATTGTATGATAATTAACTAGGTAGATCTCTAAGATCAATTGGATCCAATCCAATTCCTAGATCCAGTAGGTGGACTTCCAAATCCTAAACATATATCTTATATATGCCAATACATCCAATGTATTACCTAACCTTTTTCATCTGAATCAACTAGGCCTTGGCTTTGGCACAAAAAACCTAATGATCCCAGTCAAGCGTGACCCATTGACCATGGAAAGCTTCGTAATCAATGTCGATGGACAAGAAGTGGTCTTGACTTTGGCCAACAAACCACAACTTGGACAAGACACTGACATGTAACAAAGCCTTCATGATTCAAACACATCTTCGACAGACAAAGGGCTTGACTTTGGCCAACAACCCAATGTCGTCTCGGATCTTGAGTGAGAATCACTCAATGGAAGGAAAAACGCATGATATTTGATGAGGGTTTTTCGTGTGCAAATTGGCAACCAATTTATTATCTTTATTAAGGTCTCATCATCATACACCCTTAAACATGCATTCTAAACACATAATAAAGCGCATATGATAAAATAATAATGATATGCGGATGAATATTTTACACATTGATCCTATATCAAATCTCTCACTTTCTCTCTCCCGCTAGCACAAATATTTCTTCTACCCGTTACACTACACTTCTAAAGAAACCTCATTTACATTGAGGGGAATAGGTGACAAGAGAATACAAAGAATAGAAGGTATAAGGCTGGACACGCAGGTCCAATTAATAAATCAAATTTATCACAACAATTTCTAAAATTGCCCCACCCATCTAATATCCATCCGATATACATTATTTTTGCATCACAACCATGTATTCACTCAAGCATGTTATCAATCAATCTAATCCAATTAATTAATCTTGATAATTAATGATCATCCAATGTTCGAACAACGATTTGATTTTGCTCGAGTCAAACTCGTTTTTACGAATAAGTACTCAAAGTACAAATTCTAGAATTAAATTAAACTACACAATTAAATCCAATTCAATTTGTATTTAATTCTAATTCACTATTTAATTCCAAATTAAATATCACACTTTATTAATAAACCTTTTACGAATTAAATTCTAAATTTAATTGTTACGGGTCTCAAAGCCCGATTAACGTCCAACGTCAACCTAATTAAAGTCCAATGGGCTTTTAATTAATTTCTTAAGGCGTGGACTTTTGGTCAACTCGGGTCAAACCCGCAACCAAAGTCCAATCCAGGATTTACCCCATAAGCCTTTAAATTAATTTTGGCCCATTAGGCCCAATTAAATTACAAAGGTCCATTATGTTGCATTTGGGCTTTATGGATGCGGTTTTGGGCCCAATTGGATCCAACCAATTTTGCCTAAAACAAACTTTGTACAACAAAGCCCAATAAGCCCAATAACAACAATTCAAGCTCAATTTCCAAAATTAGCCCAATTAATTAAATTACACAAATCCAATTTCGCAATTTAATTACCTAAAGTGTATGTCATGATTAATCACCCTAATTAACATTTCTAAAACACAAATTAGGCTAACTAATCATGCTTATCTTCATCATCACATGTCCAACACATTAAGATTAAAATCAAACCCATTACATGCTTTAATACTCTCGGTAATGTGGACTAATTTTATGTCAATTCCGAATTCAATCCAATTAAATCCAAATTAACATTAAATCAACATCCTCAATCGTTTCAAGTCATCCAATGATCAACGAAACAAAATTACCAAGATTTAGGGCATACTCCTATTCGGCCAACACATCAAAATTGGGGAAATTTGTTCCAAACAATATTTAATAAAATTGATCCAACCAGTCATCAATTAAAATACATTCAAGCATACTTTATCATCCAAATTCATAATTGCATGCTTAAATCAATTTTACCCAATTTCAAGCTTTATGACATACTTGGCAATTTGGGGATTTTTCGTCCGATTCGAATTCAATCCAATTGATTCCGCAATCGACATTAAATCATCATCCCGAATGATTTCCAACACATCCAATTGTCGAAAATCAAAAATTCCAAGACATTAAAGGGCATCACATTTTCGGCCAAGGAGGAAATTTGAGGAAAAAATGATCCAATCATAATTTGTTGAAATTGACCCAATCAATCTTCAATTCAAACACAATTAAGCATACAAATCCATCCAATTTAATTTATCATGCTTAAAATCAAGTTTGCCCAAATTTTAGCCCTAACTTTTTCATGCTTTTAGCCTAAGCTCTTGATGCCATTGTTTGAGTTTCTATAGGTCCCAAGATCAAAACTCAAGCATGAATCATAAGTGAATACAACGATGGAAGTGCGGAATACTTACATCGAGCGGTTGAGCGACGATTTGGGCAACAAAATTCGAAATTCTGCTCACTTTTGCAAGGCAGTGGGCTACTATGAACAGTGTTTGGCGCCCCTTGTCTTCAAGATTTGAAGCTCCAAGCTTCAACATTTGGCTTCCCGGCTCATGGGTATACTTCCCTTATCACCTTCGCATGATCCCGGAGTGTGCTAGCACTCTTGTTTTGCCACAAAACACACTTGATTCCCTTCCATTTCCTTTGTTAAAATCGGCAGTTCACTGCCTCTTTAGAAACCAGAAAATGGCGTGAGTGAGGGAGAAGAAGAAGAAGAGAGAGAGGAGGGAAAGTGGAGTGAGTGTGGTATACGGTTTTTGTGTTTATTTTATGCATGAAATGCACTTGAATTTCATTTGAAATTCATTTCAAACACATTTGGGTTTAATTCCCAACCACACACATCACTAATCACATCAAGTCAACTCAATCAAGTTGTCAAGTCACATCACTCAAAGTGACAAATGATTTGACGTTTGATGCGACTAATGATTTGACGCTTGATTTGACGAGCCGCGCTCGAATTCGAAATGCGAATGCGCTCGTAAATAATCTCGGGCTCAGTTTCGCTAATTCCAAATTAACAAATTTTCCGTCGCGTCGTAATTAAATGATTACGCCTAGCGAAATCACTATTCACGTCGCTAACGAATTAATTCTAAATTAATTCGCTCGCCCGAATTAAAATCTAATTTTAATTCTGCTTCGAAATCCAATTTCGTTTAATATATCAAATATATTATTTCCTCGATTAATTCCAAATTAATCATTCTCTCTCTCTTTAAATTGATATTTTATCCCAGATAAAATATCTCTGTAATTAATCCCAGATTAATTTTCTCTCTCATCATATTAATCCCAGATTAATAAAAGTGCGAGTCATACGTCATCGGTGAATCTTTGGGAAGCGACCCATGAGATCCCCAAATATGTTGGTAGTCAAATCGGTCATCGGACTATCCTACCAAGTACTACGTTTTACCGATTTACAAGACAAGGTTGGCTTCTAGCAAAGCACCAAGTCTAACCAATTCTCCGGACATATCCATCTAAGAATATTTAAGATCTGTATCAAGCGTAGTATACCAAGTATTGTGTATATCGGCCCAGTATCGGATAGTCACGTGCTAGGGCTGGGGCTAGATAAGTGTCTGCCCCGTCCGAAGCACATGTCGGATGTCTGGTAACTAGTCTCTATAATCGGATATGTATGACCTAGTCATAATATCCCGATGGTTGCGCAACACTTAAGAGCACTAATACCGTATCCTGGGTGACATCATCTCCAATATGACTGAAGTGATACTTCCGTCTTGACATCACACCCAATACTCTACGATTCTCAATATACCCAGCAGTTGGCGTACACAGAACCGGTTAGAGTCCTAGACGACCTCAACTAAAGTATATTGATTGTCGTAAGCATTAGCGGTGCAAGTCTCAGGTTAAGACCAAATACATTTACCCTGATGTCGGACTCCCATAGACACATAGTCATAATACCAATGGGATTCTGAGGGCTCTATCTAGAGCGAAGCTGTTTCCCGTACCATCGGTGAAACACAACCTCCTATCGCACTTGCATAAGTATCCAATACTTAAATATATGAGAACTATGCCGTTGTGCCCTCACAACGCGCACAAGTGCAATACTAGCCTATTCCGCATTATCGATGTCCTGTCTCGATAATACTCCGGCTAGGGATATTTAATGATTAATCCTTCGTGGACTGATACTGTCTCATATCATTCTCAATCCAGGAACTAATCATATGGACCTCTCTTCATTTATACATCTATGGTGATCTAATCACAAACGATGAGAGTGCAATCTCCTTTGTCACATAGTTAATTTGTACAACAACACCGTGATCTGTACAAATAGTGACGCTATGGGTCATATTATCCAACAATTATTGCCAGTGTCACATGGCGTCACTCTATCTAAGGACATGTGTCCAAAAACTCAAGATGAGAGATAACATTAGTCGGATCCCGTTCGCTTTTTCAGTCGGATCAATCATGTATGCCATGATATGTACGCGACCTGATGTCTCGTATACTTTGAGCATGTGTAGTCGCTATCAGGTCGATCCAGATGATGGTCACTAGGTTGTGGTTAAGAACATCCTTAAGTATCTTAGACGAACTAATGATGCTTTCTTAATCTATGGAGATGGAGAACTTGAGGTAACTTGGTTTACCGATGCAAATTTCCAAACCGATAAAGATGACTGTAAGTCACAATTCAGGTACATATTTTGTTTGAACAACTGAGCAGTAAGCTGGAAATATTCCAAGCAAGAGACTTTTATCGATTCAACAACAGAAACGGAATACATCACTGCAACTGAGGCAGCAAAAGAGGCATTTTTGATCCGTAAATTCCAAATTAGATTAGGAGTAGTTCCGTTAGCAGCTGAGCCCGTCCTTTGTATTGTGACAATACCGGGGCTATAGCACATTCTAATGAACCGCGGTCTCCTTAAAGATCCAAGCATGTACTTTGACGTTACCATCTGATTCGTTAGATCATACATCGTGGTGATGTGAAGACCGAGAAGGTCGCATCAGATGGCAATATTGCAGATCCCCTGACGAAGGCCATTCCTCAGCAAAAATTTGAGCAACATGTACATAGTTCAGGTGTTAGATACTTGAGTGATTGGCTATAGGCCAAGTGGGAGATTGTGGACAATTGTGACCCATAGCATCACTATTTGTGAAAGACATTGTGGTTTTTGTACAAATTAACTATGTGACAAAGGAAATTGCCATTTTATCATTTTGTAATTAGATTACTTAAATATATAAATGATAAAAGTCCTTATGATTAGTTCCGGATTATAAGATATGAGACAGTATCAATCCACTAAAGGTTTAATCATTAAATATCCCTAATCGTAGTATTTTTGAGACTAGACATCGATAATACGGAATAGACTAGTATTACACTTGTGCGCGTTATGGAAGCGTAACATTATAGTTCTCATGTATTTGGGTATTGGATACTCATGCAAGTGTAATAGGAGGGTCTGTTTACCGATGGTATGGGAACAACTTCACTCTGGATAGACCCCTCAGAATCCTATTGGTAGTATGACTATGTGTGTATGGGAGTCCGAATCAGGGTAGGTGTATTTGGTCTTAACCTGAGACTTGCATCTCTAATACTTGCGACAACCAGTACGCTTTGGTTTTGGTCGTCCGGAACTTTAACAGGTTCTGTGCACGCCTCTTCTGGGTTTATTGTGAATCGTAGTGTATTGGGTGTGATGTCAAGATGGAAGTATCACTTCAGTCATATGGAGACGATGATCATGCAGGGATACATAACTGGTACTCTATTATATTACAACTATCGGGATAATATGACAAGGTCATGATTATCCGATTAAAGAGACTAGTTACTAGTGATCCGATATATGCTTCGTACGGGGCAGACACTATTCCAGCCCCAAACCTAGCATGTGACATCCGATACTGGATCGCAATACGTAATACTTAGTATATTACGCCTGTTATAGATTATGTATTCCTTAAAAGGATATTTCTGGAGAATTGGGTAGACACAGTGCTTTGGTAGAAGCCAATCATGTCTTGTAAATCGATAAGAATGTGGTATAGGGTACGCACGTGTTCGGATAGTCCGACGACCGGATTTACTGCCAAAATATCCAGGGATCTTATGGGTTGCTTCCGGAAGATTCACCGATGACGTTTGACTCGAGCATAATTAATCTGGGATTAATTATTAGAGAGAGAAAATTAATCTAGGATTAATTGCGGCAAGAATTTATCTGGGATAAAATTCGAATAGAAGAGAGAGAACGACTAATTTGGAATTAATCGATAAAATAATATATTCGATATATTAAATGAAATTAGATTTCATAGCAGAACTAAAATTGGATTTTAATTCGGGTGAACTAATTAATTTAGAATTAATTCGCGAGCGACTTTCATAATAATTTTGCGAGGCATTATTATTTAATTAAATTTGATTTAATTAAGTCGCAACGGAAAATTCGTTAATTCGGAATTAACGAACCCGAGGCCAAAATGTGTTTAGAGGGCCCACTCGGATTTTGAATTTAATGTGGCACCCACATCAAGTCTCATCACTAGTCAATCTCATCACCTTTTGGTTGATGGAAGTTGTTAGTTAGTGTTAGCTTGTAACTTACATAAGCTTACTTTATTTTGATGTGTGATTGACTTTTTACTAACTTTGGAAGTTGGTATTATATTATTTGATTTTGGAAAATCAAAACACATTACTCGTTTTTTTTTTGCAATTGGCGTGAAACCTCTTCCCTCTCTCCCATTGAAATTACCGAGAGTTGCTCTAGACACCAAGGAGATTTTGTTGCAAAATATTCCATTGCTAGCACTTTAAAGAGTCTACAAAGGTGATAGGAAAACTATCCCCTTGAGTTTGGAATTCAAAGATCAAAGCTAGGAGCTCAACATTCATACAAATGAGGGCTTGGTGCACTTATCAAAGGTTGAAAAATTTTTGTATTCTCTACATCCACTTATCAACTCAAAGTAAGTATTTTCCGCAAACTTACTTTGTTTATTCACACAAATTTTATGCTTAATATATCATTGGCATGTTCTAGGAGAACCTAACAGAACCATAGCTGTATAACCTATAGAAGCAACCCTTTTATGCTTTTGTTTGGGACCATCATTATTTGGATCCATTTGGACCTCTTGTAATGAGATACGAACTTGTTGGGCTATTTAAACTGGGATGAGTTTATGTCTTATGACGATTGGGCCAAAAGTTTTCAAAATACCGATGGGCCACTTTGTGTTTGGGCCCCCTATCATTTGAAGTTGTTTAGTCACCTTATTGCAAAAGTGTAAACCTGTTGGGACTTTTTCAACTGGGACAAGTTTTCACCTCGCAATAATAGGATTGAATGCTTTAAATGATAATGGGCCAACTTGTATGAAAACCTTGATGAACTTAGAACATCCAAACATGATCCAAATATGCCAGGAGCATGAGTCCGATATCCGTACTGGCTTTCATCCAGAAAGGATATGCCTTGTTACGACATATTTGCTAACTTTTGGATGCTTCCAAGTTCATCCCAATGACCGTGATTACCGAAGGCCAAATTCATCATTTCTAGACAACGGCATGATCCCCATAATAGGTTTAGTCGATATTGTAAATGGGCGGTCTTTGTCTTTTACCGATGGAAAGGGACTGAGGTAGCCAAGGTTTACCCCATAGCATAGGAGAACGATTTTGTGTACCCCACATTGATGCATAAAATAAGTCATACCTAAGATAGAAATGGACTTACCCCGAGTGTGGGAGAAATAAGGTCGGAAGGATATATTCTGTTTTGATAATCACATGCATTTTATGTATCTCATGCATAACACGCATACACGCATCATTCTAACTCATAGTTTTAACAGCCATCATAGATATCCGTTAGGTTAGAGAAGAAGGAAGACTCGTTAAAAAATAATTAGCAAACATGAGTGAGTCAGATAATGAAGGTTACCGCTTGGATCAGTTGGAGACCAACATCACTAAGATTACTGAGCAGTTGCAAGCTTTGACCACCACCGTGGCCAGTTTGACTGTGCCCCGTGTAAGGGGCAGAGTATGCTATAGGGAGGGTAGCTGGGTCTCAGGCAGAATTGCAGAAACTCAGGGACCAGGTAGATTCTGTTACCCGCAAGCTGAAGGGTAAACATGAAGATTTACTAGACAATGATGCGATGATTTTCGAGGAGCAATTTCCTTCCCAATTCAAGATGCCTGACATAGCTAAATTCAACGGGAATGGTGATCCGAGGGTCCATCTCTGACAGTATGTTTCCTTGATGAGTTCAGTAGGTCTGTCAAAGTGTCAAGTTCAGAAGATGTTCGGGATGTCACTAGAGGGGGCTCCCGTGGTATGGTATCACGGCCTGGAGTGAAAGGTCAAGGATGATTGGAGGGCATTAGAAGATGCCTTTCTGAATCAGTATGTCACAGATTTGGAGATTGACTTGTCACTCTGTGACTTGGAGAAGACCAAACAGAAGCTGGATGAGAGCTTCAAGGATTATATAGATCACTGGAGAAGCCATCTCCTGAAAATACAGAATCCGCCTTCAGAGAATGACCAAATCAAGATGACCATTAAGGGCACCAAACCCTCTATTTATAACAAGCTGAGGAGGATGACCTCTATGATTAGTAATTTTTGACAATTGAGGTAAACTGTCATTGATATCGAGGAGGAGGAAGCCGAGAATCAGAAGTTTTACAACCAGAATAGAATGACCATTGGGGGCCCTTTAGGGACCATGTCCACTCATACTGAGGTCGCTGCCGTCGGAAAAAGACAATTCTCCAATTTGGGTAGACCTTTGTCAAAGGTGTTAGAAAAGATGAAGAGGCAATGACTCTTGAAACCTTTAGAACCTAGACCAATTCCAAACCCTGTGCCACACTACTTTGACCTAAACCTATATTGCCACTTCCACGAACAGAAAGGCCATGAAACTGACAACTACACCCGCCTCAGGCATGAGATCCAGAACCTCATTAACGCCAATAACATACCTGGCCCAGAAAAAGAACAACCCAACAAACATAGAAACCCTCTACCCGACTACCACTCCGTTCTACCACCCAAATACATGATCAACTCCGGCCTACCCGAAAGCCTTGTCCTCTAAACCTTTTACCACCAAGCTTCCTACATAAGAATATGAGACATCGATAGTGAAGATGAAACGGAGGAGGGGATAGAGTCTTGGGAAAACCTCTCGAGCAGTGACAAAGAGAAGAATGAATAGAAAGAAGAACTACTGCAGTCGGAGAATTTGACGCTAGAAGAAACCAAGAAAACTGAAGAAGAAAAGCTGTAGATGACGAAGACTTTTATTTTAGTAGTCCTGCATTTATTAGTCATAAAGACATTGTTTTGCTTACTTGCTCGAAGTTTTTTAGTTTACATCATAACATGCGTTACATGAGCGTATTTGACATTAACTCAACAAATATGGATGCATTTAATCTTGGAACATTTGAAAACCCCAAGGAAATTTTAATTGTAAGTGAGAAGCAGAATAGAATTGACAGAAGAAAATTGTAAGCAGGCCTAGGGGGCGACCAAAGACATTAATAGGCGAAGGTCACTAAAGAAGCACAAGGAAGGCCTAACCCATCGGAATTGGAAATGCATTCATGCATACATGCATACATGTCATATACATACAATTTTTATTTTGTGGTTGCAGGCTCTGAAGGAAAAGAAAAGCGGCAAAGGCGAGCAACCCCAAGGATATAGAACAACCTCGAGAATGAGGACGGATCAAGAGGTGAAATGCCACACCACATTATCAGCAGTTAAATCAAGAATCCTAGAGGTCAAGGCAACTCATCCAAAAAAACAAAAGAGAAAAAAAAAACAAACTCCCAGTGGATCGAATAGTCAAAAGGACTAAATCACCAGCAATTCCATTCGGTGGTTCGGGAACAAAAGCCAGGGGTCAAAGCACCTCGCCATCAACTCAATTCGGGAACAAAACCCAATCGGTGGATCGGGAACAAAACCCAGGGGTCAAAGTGCCTCGCCATCAACTCAAATCAGTTCGGGAACAAAAGCCACTCGATGGTTCGGGAACAAAACCAATGGGTCAAAGTACCTCGCCATCAACTCTCAAAGTAACGGTTCGGGAATGAACCATGGGTCAAAGCACCTCACCACCAGATCAACTCAGTTCGGAGCATCTCAAAACAACATGTAAGTTCGGCGATAGCTGGCGAGCCAAGTAAGTAAAAATGCATGCATGACTTTGATAGGATTGCTACTGTCCCACAGTACACAAGTCCCATCAAAGTGGGGGCGACTATAGACACTGTATTTTTTTGCATAAAGCCCCGTGATGAGCCTCATATGAAGAAACTACTCGATAAGTCACAGAAGTCGTGGGAAACGAATGTCGAAAGGGAAAATTCAAAAATTATTACCTTATCAAAGTTTACTCATTTGTTTAGCCTCGGCCCAAAAACCCCGCAACCTATAAAATCCCACATACCTATACACACCCATCCTCAACCCATGCAACCCTTTTAGGCCCACAAGCCCAAGCCCAATCCAAAAACAATTTAATCACATGAAAACACATGTCAAATCAAATTAAATCACCTTCCAAATTTACAAATATTTTGAATCCAATCCCCACCAAATTTACAAAGACAAGAAAACCCTAACTCTCAGCCACTCACTCTCTTCCCTCTTCCCTCTCACAAGCCAACTTGGCAGCAACAAACACAAATGAATAAACCCTAGGCTCTCGGCAACCACCAGTTGTCCTCTCTTTAAAACATCCACACGGCCAAATCAATAAGAAACACACACTCACGACATCAAGAAAGAGACCATAAACTTCCATCTCTCTCATCTTCCTCGCTCTCTCTCGCCACCATGACACAAACCTCAAGCCCTTCATGACTGACACAAGCAACCAGAAACCCTAATCTCTCTCATGTAAAATTCTACGTTTCAACATACCCTGGTTCTCTAAGCCACATTCTCTCTCGACCTTTAACCTCACTCGACAGCTGTAGGACACAGAAACTCGGTCGGGAGTACGGAGTAGCCCGCGGGAGACAAAACTGGAGAAGAAAATGTAGTCGTCACCCAGTGTGAATTGGGAAATGATTTAAGGCCGCACTCACCCCTCGCATGGGAAGACCTCAAAACGTTGGGTTCAGAATGGTCCCTTACATATGCCACTTGTAATGAACGGATTTATGCGATAATATAACTGATTCTACGCAACATACATACGCAAGAATAACCTATATCTAAGTTTGCATACAACCTATATCTAAGTTTGCATACATATGAGTAGAACCTATATCTAAGTTTTCATGCATAAAAGTAAATTGACATAACGGTAAGCACACAATTTCATAAACATATTAAATTGATAAATGCATAAACATAAATAAATAGTAATTGTCTAAACATAAACATTGAAGAGATATAATTAAGCTCCTAATGCGAAAGAAATAACTAAATCATGCATGGAAATAACATGATATTTCTAATAAACCATGGATAAACACAAGATTATATCAAACGAAATATGTGTGTTTCTCAAGTAGTACGTGGAATTGTATCCCAAGTTCTGACCGTATTATCGTCCATTCGGATTCGGCTACGGAATTTACGTCTGGGTTTCCATATGATATACCACGAGAGATAGCATAAAATCATTCATCCCACAATAATAACATACAAGAACCAACAATACGCATGCTAAGAAATACTAATAAATAAAAAGATGATAGAGAATAAATAAAAGGGTGCCCTCAGGTCTTACCTTTTAAGTCGCCTCTTGGAAATGCATTACTCGGCCGTTGAAAGGGTTAATGCTCTGCAACTCCTCTGGTTCCCTGGTTCAATGTTTTCCTTCATCGCCTCGCTATTTTGGGCTGCTATTTTCTTTATTTTTGCGGATGTTGTTAGACATTATGACCCATAGCGTCACTATTTTGTAAATGATATTGTATTATTGTACAAAATTAACTATGTGATAATGAAATTGCCTTTTGCCGTTTTGTAAAATTGTTTACTTTAACATATTAAGATGATATGAGACAGTATCAATATAAAAGGTTTAATCATTAAATATCCCTAGTCAGAGTATTATCGAGATTGGACATCGATAATGCGGAATAGACTAGTATTGCACTTGTGCGAGTTGTGATGGCACAACGGCATAGTTCTCATATATTTAAGTATTGGATACTTATGCAAGTGCGATAGGAGGTTGTGTTTTACCGATGGTACGGAAAACAGCTTCGCTCTGGACAGACCCCGCGAAATCCCATTGGTAGTATGTATGCGTATCTATGGGAGGCCGCATCAGGGTAGGTGTATATGGTCTTAACCTGAGACTTGCATCGCTAGTACTTGCGACAATCGGTAAACTTTGGTTGTGGTGGTTCGGGGCTTTAACCAGTTCTGTGTACGCCTCTTCTGGGTTTATCGAGAATCGTAGTGTACTGGATGTGATGTCAAGATGGAAATATCACTTCAGACATATGGAGATGATAATCACACTGGATACAGAACTAGTACTCTATAAAAGTTTGCAACCGTCGGGACAATATGACCAGGTCAGGATTGTCCGATTTAAAGAGACTAGTTGTTTGATATCCGATATATGTTTCGTACGGGGCAGACACATTTCCAGCCCCAGGCCTAACATGTGATCATCCGATACTGGATTGATGTACGCAATACTACGGTATACTACGCTTGATAAAGATCTAATATTCCAATAAGAATATTTCTGGAGAATTAGGTAGGCATGGCGCTTTGCTAGAAGCCAACATTGTCTTGTAAATCGGTAAAAACGTAGTACGAGGTACGTACGTGTTTGGATTATCCAACGACCGTATTTACTGCCAACATATCCGGAGATCTCTTGGGTCGCTTCCTGAAGATTCACCTATGATGTTTGATTCGAACTTTATTAATCTTGGATTAATTGCGGAGAAATTTATCTTCGATAAATGCCTTATTAGGAGAGAGAGAGAGATCGATTAATTTGGAATTAATCGATAAAATAATATATTCGATATATTATTAAACGAAATCAGATTTCGATGCGGAATTAAAATCGGATTTTAATTCGGGCAAACGAATTAATTTAGAATTAATTCGTTAGCGATCTGAATAATAATTCCGCTAGGCGTAATTATTTAATTCTCGTCGCGACGGAAATTCGTTAATTCGAAATTAGCGAATTTGGGCCCGAAAGTGTTTGCGGACACATTCGTATTTTAAAACGGGTGGAATCCGCAAATCACATCGCGATATCTCATTACTTGATACGAATAGATGATGGATGTATCTAGTCACCTTTAAGGGATGATACATTGTCTCTATTCTCAATGTGAGATAATGATGGCAAATGATGAATTTTCCTTTGGAGGGAAAAACCTTTCAAACTTTCACGGTTTTTTGAAGGGTTTTTTGATTAAAAAATTCATTTGGTATTTGATATCTTTTCATTTGTCACTCACGGTTTTGGAAAAAGAGAGAACAAAAATTGAAAAGTCTCACTCTCCTCTTCTTCCTTTGCTCACGCCGTGAGCTTCATTGAAGGGCAGAAAAATTGTTTTTCATTCTCCATTTTTGCTAGCACAAGCAAGGATCGAAAGAGGTGATAGGGAAACAACCTTGGAGCTTGGAACACTTAAAGACTTGGAGCTTCTCTTCCTCTTCATCCTGGCCGAAACTTCCACCATTGAAGACTCAAGGATTTTCATCACCATTTTTGTCACAAAGCTTAGTAAGTATGATTCCGCCATGTTTCTAGCTTTGCATGTATGTTATATGTATTTCTATGGCTTAATCTTTCTTTGGGACTAATTATAGAAACCAACAATGGTATCATGGAGTCATGTTTAAGCATGAAATACATTAGGGTTAATTTGGGGAAAATTGATTGAAGCATGTTCTTGTTAAATTGGATGCTAAAGTATGCTTTATGTATGTTATATGATATATTACATGATCAATTTTAAGAAAAATGCATTGGATGATTTTTTCCCCAAAGTGGTTGTCTTGGCCGAATGTGGAGGTGCTTCCATTGGTTTGAAATTTTTCATGCACAAGGTTATTTGATGACTTAAGCATGCTTATATGTATGATATTTGATATAATACATGATCAATTTTGAGAAAAATGCATTGGATAATTTTCCCCCCAAAATTGATGCCTTGGCCGAATGTGTAGGTCATTTTTACTGGTTTGGTATTTTGCATGCACAAGTTCATTAGATGATTTGAGTATGCTTATATGTATGATATTTGATATAATACATGATCAATTTGAGAAAATGCATTGGATAATTTTTCCCCAAAATTGATGCCTTGGCCGAATGTGTAGGTCATTTTACTGGTTTGGTATTTTGCATGCACAAGTTCATTAGATGATTTGAGTATGCTTATATGTATGATATTTGATGTAATACATGATCAATTTTGAGAAAAATGCATTGGATGATTTTTTCCCCAAAATTGTTGCTTTGACCGAAAATGGAGGTCTTTTCACTTAATTGGATTTTTTACTTTTCAAGTTAATTAGATGACTTAAAATCCATACGGGATATAGATTAGTAATTCAATTGGATTGAAAAACAAATCGAACCGCAAAAATCCCTATTGGCCGAATACAACATGACATGTTAAAGGACTTGATTTTTGTTCAAATAAA
>SKCR01031293.1:0-16524 GCA_019454045.1 Zanthoxylum bungeanum | reverse complement strand
TCAATTACTCGCCATACGCGCTCAAAAAAAATATCATTCGTCAAATAAATTAAATGTTAGTTGGACTAATAATTAAAATGTTGTTTTAATAAATAGTTGGACTATATTCAAACTATTCATTTATAGTTGATTTTATAATGGATTTATAGTAATCAATATAATTGATTTTAATCTATTAAATTATAGTTGGTTAAATAGTTGGACTATTGTAATCATTATAATAAATATTACCGATATCGTTGATTAAATAGTTGGACTATTAGACTGAAGATAAAATTGAAAGATTGACCTTAAAACATAATCCTGGGGAAAATGATTTAAATGGTTTTAATTTTCAAATTGGGAATAATTTCAGGATGGTCCTGGAAAAAAAAATAATAAGTTATTTATTTGATAAAATAATATATTAGGCCTAAGCCCGGAGTTAAGCAAATAGTCGAGCATAATCTTGGAAGATTTATGTGATGAATAACTTAAGTGTTTAATCCATTATACTTACCGTAGTAGACTCTTTAATTTCTGAATCAGAACTAAGGATTAGATCCTTAAAGTATGATAAAGAAATTGAAGGATCTTCAAAGATCTATTTTAGATTTTAGAAGTACTAATATTACAATAGTAAACTCTTGGAGAGTTAATGACTATTCTCAAGGAGATAAAGTCAAAGTTTACAATTAGGCAAGTAGCGCAAGTCGCACCTTACTTCGATATTCTAGAAGGCCAAGGCTTGGCCAAAGGCTTCTGGAGTGTTGAAATGAGCAAAGGAAAAATCATTATAATCTTTTAGAAAGATAAAGGAAATATCCCAAAATGTCTGACCTATTGTGGCAAACAGGATTGCGGAAGCGTGACTGCCGTTTGGACAAAGCAGACATGAAGGAATTGAAGAACGAGAAAGGCTCTAACTTCAAATATGTTTGTCAAGATTATGTTCACTACTAGTATTGAAATTGGATTTTAAATACTTAGTGTGGTACATAAATATATACTGATGTTCAGAATCTGCTATGAGCAGGATTAGGAAACTATTATAATGTAACTAGTTTGACTAGATACATTATCTCTATATCAGTGTTTAACCCGCTGCGGGTGAACCTTTATATTCTATAACACTAAAGTGTTTCATTATATAAAGATGATATTGAGATAAACACATTAGATGTGAATACAGAAATTATATTTTGAATATAAATAAATCTCAAACGTATAACATGACAAACAATAGCTCAAACTGATTTGATCAGAAGAAACTGACAAGTGGCCATTGTTGTCTGGGACACACAATTAAACAAGAATCGTATATCCACATTCGAGAGTGGGTACCAGGACTGATTTGATTCTAATCAAATAAAGTCTACGAATCTAGTTTATTGGGAAAAGTGCCTAAAACATTATTTACTTGGTAAAAGTGTAAATGCCACTGATCTGTTAGCCCTAGTTCATAGTGAAGCAAGTGGGCCCATGTCTAGCTAGGCTAGATGTGGATATGAATATTTCATGACCTATACGAATGTGACATCGCGTTATGGTTGTGTGTTTCTTTTGAAGAACACAAATCGGAAACTTTTAAGTTTCGACAAGAAATAGACAAACAGATCGGCTAGAGTATTAATCCGTCACTGTAAGACCGTAATGGAAAATACTTAAGCAATAAGTTTCTTATATACTTGAAAGAGTACAGTATTCTTTCAAAAGAGGACTCCTCCCGGAACACGTCAGTTTGACGGTGTGTCTGAACTGAGTGACCGAATTTTGTTGGAGATTATAAGGTTAATCATGAGTCGCTCTAAGCTACCATTTCCTTCAACGGATATAGCATAAATAGTGCATAACTTATTTTGAATAAGGTTCCATAAAATCTGTTTGACATATTTCATATTAGATATGAACGGGAAGGAAATCGGGTTTCTCATTCCTAAACATTTAGGAATGCTAGGCATGTGTTGGATGATACCAAACTACAACCCAAATTGGATAAGTGCCAATTGTAGGTTATTCGAGGGATACCAAAAGTATTGTACTTGTACATCTCACTAGAGAACAATTAGATTGTTGCTCACCATGCGGTTTTCCTAAGAGGAATACCGATATGCAGTGATAAGTGGAGGATGGTAAAACTCGATGAAAAATGGAGTAATACTATTCATGGCATCGAGTCCTTAATGGAACACAAATAGTTCATCAATGACGAAACTATTACCATTAATCTTCGAATACATAAGAACTGCGTAAGTCATAGAGAGTCAGAAAACAACCTGGGGTATGGGTTTCTGATCTCACCTCATAAAGATGTTTATCTTATTGAGGTATACCAACTGACTACGTATGAGGAAGTGATATAAGATATCGACTCCCTATTATGGCAAAGTGCCATATAATCCGAAATGGTTCCATGTATATCAACTATGTTTTGATACTAGTTGATGTACCGCAAGTCATTGTGCCTATTGGTACTTTATAAGTCTTCAAGGAAGACGTACATGGATGGCAACATACCAACGTACTAAGCTAGGCTTGTAGCGGAAAGGTATCGTTATCAACATTGTGTTGATTACGATTCAACTTTTAACTGTTGCCACGGTAAATCATTTTGGATAATGCTTGCTAACGCTGCATATTTCATTTTGAAATGTGGCAGCTTTACGGGAAAATCGCTTTCCTGAAAAGGAAACCTTTCGGAGGATGTTTACAACATCCTGTCGGTTTTGTCGTACCAAAACTAGCAAACAAGGTTTGCAGGTTATTCGATCCATGTTTGGATTGAAGCAAGCATTAGGTTCTTGGAATTGTCATTTTGATGTGATCATAATAGTTTATGATTTAATTCAAAACGAAAAATGATTCTTGTGTATATAAGAGGGTTAGTGGGAGCGCACTGACAGTGGCTGTCCTATAAATAATGATAATATGTAATTTCTTGGAAATGATATTCCCATATAAAAACAATCGGTGAAAGCTAGGCCTTCGTGAAAAATCTCCGAGAAACTCGTACATTGAAAAATGTACGTGACCTGATGTCTCATACGCTTTGAGCATATGGATTCACAAACAGGCCAATTTGAGTGATAGTCACTGGATTGAAGTTAAGAACATCGTTAGTATCTTAGAGATCTAAGGATGTTGTCTAAAACTATGGAGAATGAGAACTTGAAGTGACTGGGATCACTACTGCAAGTTTCCTAAACCGATAAAGACGACTAAAAGTCACAAACGGTACTATACAGTTTGAATAACGGTACAGTGAGCTTGAAATCTTCCAAGCAAGATACTGTTACAGAATAAAACAACAAATGCGGGTTATTGCTGCAGATGAAGCGGCAATAGAAGCCATTTCGGTCGATAATAAATCTAATTAGATTAGATATAATTATGTTAGCGGCTGAGCTAGGCTTGAGCACAGGCTAAAGAATTAATGGTCTCATCAACGATCCAAATACATACTTCGATATTCATCTGATTCGTCCGGATCATACATCGTGGCGATGTGATGATTGAATAAATCGCATCAAGATGATAATCATGTAAATCCGCTGACGAAAACCTTTTCTCAACAGTTTGAGCCAACCGTACATAGTTCGGGTGTCAAGCACTCGAGTGACTGGCTATAGTCCAAGTGGGAGATTGTTGGACAATTATGACCCATAGCGTCACTATTTGTACAGATCACGGTGTTGTTGTACAAATTAACTATGTGACAAAAGAGATTGCACTCTTATCATTTGTGATTAGATCACCTAGATATATAAATGATATGAGGTCCTTGTGATTTGTTCCTGGATTGTGAATGACATGAGACAGTATCAATCCACTAAGGATAAATCATTAAACATCCATAGTCAGAGTATTATCGAGATTGGACATCGATGAATGCGTAAAAGACTAGTATTACACTTGTGCGCGTTGTGAGGGCACAACGACATAGTTCTAATAATTTGGGTATAGGATACTCATGCAAGTGTAATAGGAGGTTGTGTTTTACCGATGGTACAGGAAACAGCTTCGCTCTGGATTAGACCCCCTCGGAATTCCATTGGTAGTATGACTATGTGTCTATGGAAATCCGAAATTATGGTATGTGTATTTGGTCTTAACCTGAGACTTGCACCGCTAATACATACGACAATCAATATACTTTGGTTGAGGTCGTCCAGGGTTTTAACCGGTTCTATGTACGCCAATACTGGGTATATTGAGAATCGTAGTGTGTTGGGTGTGATGTCAAGACGGAAGTGTCACTCCAGTCATATGGAGTTGATGATCGCGCAGGGATACAAAACTGGTTCTCTCTAAATAAGGTTGCAACCATCGGGATAATATGACTTGGTCATGATTATCCGAAATTAAAGAGACTAGTTGCTCATTATCTGATATATGCGTCGTACGGGGCAGACACTGTACCAGCCCCAGGCCTCGCATGTGATCATCCGATACTGGACAAAATATGCTATACTACGTATACTACGCCTGATACAGATCATTTATTCCTGTAAGGTTATTTCCGGAGAATTAGGTAGGCATGGCGCTTTGCTAGAGGCCAACCTTGTCTTGTAAATCGGTATAAACATAGTACGAGGTACTTACGTGTTCGGATAATCCGACGACCGAATTTACTGCCAACATATCTGGGGATCTCATGGGTCGCTTCCCAAAGATTCACCGATGACGTATGACTCGCACTTTTAATTAATCTCGGATTAATAAAATGATAGAGAGAAATTAATCTGGGATTAATTACGGAGATATTTTATCTAGGATAAAATATCAATTAAAGAGAGATAACGATTAATTTGGAATTAATCGATATATTAATATATTTGATATATTAAACGAAATTGGATTTCGACGCGAATTAAAATTAGAATTTAATTCGGGCGAACGAATTAATTTAGAATTAATTCGTTAGCGACGTAAATAGTGACTTCGCTAGGCGTAATCATTTAATTACGACGCAACGGAAAATTTGTTAATTTGGAATTAGCGAACCGGAGCCTGGGATTATTTGTGAGTGCATTCGCATTTCGAATTCGAGTGCGACACGTAAGTCAAATCAAGCGTCAAATCATTAGTCACTCAAGCGTCAAATCACTTGTCACTTTGAGTGATGTGACTTGACAACTTGATTGAGGTGACTTGATGTGAGTTGATGGATGTGGTGGTTGGCATTAATGCTTGACTTTTTGTAAAGCAAAATATGCATAATGAATTTGGAATTTCATTAAGTGTATGGAATACAAAAATCCAACACCTTCCAACTCTCTTTTTCTCTCCTTCCACCTCTCTCTCTCTCGCCCACTGTGGGCTCTTTTGGACAATTATGACCATAGCGTCACAATTTTACAGATCTTGGTGTTGTTGTACAAATTAACTATGTGACAAAGGAGATTGCTCTCTTATCATTTATGATTAGATCACCATGATGTATAAATGATAGGAGGTCCCTGTGATTTGTTCCTGGATTGAGAAGATATGAGACAGTATCAATCCATGAAGGATAAATCATTAAATATCCCTAGTCAGAGTATTATCGAGATTGGACATCGATAATGCGTAAAAGCCTAGTATTACACTTGTGCGCGTTGTGAGGGCACGACGGCATAGTTCTCATATATTTGGGTATATGATACTCATGCAAGTGTAATAGGAGGTTGTGTTTTACCGATGGTACGGGAAACAGCTTCACTCTGGATAGACCCCATCGGAATTCCATGGTAGTATGACTATGTGTCTATAGAAATCCGAAATCAGGGTAGGTGTATTTGGTCTTAACCTGAGACTTTCACCGCTAATACTTGCGATAATCAATATACTTTGGTTTTGGTCATCCAGGGCTTTAACATGTTCTATGTACGCCTCTGCTGGGTATATTGAGAATCGTAGTGTGTTGGGTGTGATGTCAAGACGGAAGTACCACTCCAGTCATATGGAGATGATAATCGCGCAGGGAACAGAACTGGTTCTCGAAAGGGTTGCAACCATCGGGATAATATGACTTGGTCATGATTATCCGATAATAAAGAGACTAGTTGCTTGTGATCTGATATATGCTTCGTACGGGGTAGACACTGTACCAGCCCCAGGCCTTGCATGTGATCATCTGATACTGGATCGAAATACACAATACTACGTATACTATGTCTGATATAGATCGCTTATTCCTGTAAGCATGTTTCTGGAGAATTGGGTAGGCATGGCGCTTTGCTAGATGCCAACCTTGTCTTGTAAATCGGTAAAAGCGTAGTACTAGGTACTTACGTGTTTGGATAGTCCGACGACCGTATTTACTGCCAACATATCTGGGGATCTCATGGGTCGCTTCCCGAAGATTCACCGATGACGTATGACTCGCACTTAATTAATCTAGGATTAATTTGACGAGAGAGAGAATTAATCTGAGATTAATTACGGAGATATTTTATGTGGGATAAAATATTAATTAAAGAGAGATAACGATTAATTTGGAATTATCGATAAAATAATATATTCGATATATTATACGAAATTGGATTTCGACGCGGAATTAAAATTCGATTTTAAATCGAGCGAACGAGTTAATTTAGAATTAATTCATTAGCGACGTGAATAGTGATTACGCTTGGCATAATCATTTAATTACGTCGCAATGGAAAATTCGTTAATTTGGAATTAGCGAACCCGAGCTCGGGATTGTTTGCGAGCGCATTCGCATTTCGAATTCGAGTGCGGCACGCAAGTCACATCAAGCGTCAAATCATTAGTCACTTTGTGTGATGGGACAACTTGTCACTTGATTGATTGAGTGAGGTGACTTGATGGGAGTTGTTGGAAAAGCTTTTGAAAGCTTGAAAACATTTATCATTTATTTAATATTTGGTATTTGACTTTTTTGGTTTTGTGTATTAGATATTCAAAAATAAAAAACAATTGATCTCTCTCTCTTGAAACCTTTACGGTTTTGGAGCCAAAAATGCTCCTCTCTCTTACACGGTATAAGACCTTCTTCCTCTTCTATTTTTGTGGTTTGGACCAAATTTTAAAGAGAAGCAAGGGAAATTTGTGGCAAATTTCTTGAGTGCTAGCACACATAGGAGCCATCCTAAGGTGATAGGGAACTCACTTCATGAGCTTAGAATCACCATCAACCAAAGCTTGGAGCTTGGAGGAAGATTGAAGCCGAAAATGAAGGACTGAAATTTTGCCACTGCCGTGACTTGGAGGAAGGCATAAAACGAGTTTTGTTCATCACCGCATCGACTCAACCGATCATTATGAGTATTCCGCAACTCCGTGATGTATTCACATGTGTTTTATGCTTGTTATTCGATCCTCGGGACCGTAGAACTCCAACAGTTTGCTGCCATTCTCGGCTTGCACTTTTCTCTTACTACCCTTCTCGGATACTATAAATCATGTCTTCCGATTCCCGACGCTTTCCTTTGCTGTCCTGAGGATGCGAAAAAGATACTTCTTTGTGCTTTGTCCATTGAGTTACAGGTTCGTTCTATCTTTTGCCTAATCCATCCTTTCGGATTTTCAACTTAGCAGATTGCTCTATATCTTGCCTGATTCGCCTTTCAGGTTTTCAATTCAGCGAGCTAAACTATTTTTTTCTTTTTTTTTCTTTTTTTCTTCTTTTTTTTCCTCTTTTTTTCTTCAGTGCCGTCCTCATTCTCGAGGCTCTTTGATCGTCCTCATTCCCGAGGTTCCTCTCTATTCTTGGAGTTCTTCTCTTTGATCTCCTGACCTTAGTTCGGCATCTAAGAAATAAAAGACATGATTTATAATTACTTGACTCTAATATTTCCCGGTTAGCTAGGATTTATGCAATCTATGAACATCTTGAAGATTTGTTTCAATAAAAGGCGTTTGCATTACTTCTTAGTACATATGTAGGAAATAAACTGCATTGCAAGGGTACCTCTATCGCTAACTGTTCCTCAAGGATTTTACAGTTAACCATTTTTCTTGCTCACTCATGCTCTATATTTTGCTTGGGCTGTCCTTTGCGGATTTTCAACCCAACGAGCCTTTTTTTTTTTATGCAATGTATTTTTTCAGCCTGTCCACGTTGATGGGCACGGTGAACTCGTTCCCTTCAAATCTGACAGTCTCACTGCCCCATTCCCATTCCCATCACCTTTTTGGCTAGGTAGGGCCATTCCCAATTGGGTCTGAACTTTCCCATTGGGTTCATTATCAGTGGCTTTGACTGCTTGAGCACTAAATCACCTTCTCTGATCTTGGTGGGACGCACCTTCTTATTGAACGCCATGGCCAACCTTTTCTGGTATAGCTGCATGTGGTGCAAGGCCTTTATCCTTTACTCATCCAGTAATGCTAGCTTTTCGAACCTCTGCGAGGCCCATTCCTGCTCAGGCAATCCTACATCTGCTAGTACCATCATTGACTGTATCATCATCGCCCACAGCGCTTCGGGTTCTATGGCCAAATACAACACCAAGGGTTTGCCCGGCCATGGAGGTTTCATGACGGATGGTTTAATAGTCCGACGACCGGATTTACTGCCAACATATCCGGGGATCTCATGGGTCGCTTCCCGAAGATTCACCAATGATGTATGACTCGCACATTATTAATCTGGGATTAATTATAAAAGGGAGAAAATTAATCTGGGATTAATTACGGAGATATTTAATCTGGGATAAAATATTATTTAAAGAGAGAGAACGATTATTTTGGAATTAATCGATAAAATAATATATTTGATATATTATACGAAATTTGATTTCGACGCGGAATTAAAATTAGATTTTAATTCGGGCAAACGAGTTAATTTAGAATTAATTCGCAAGCGATGTGAATAGTAATTTTGCTAGGCATAATTATTTAATTAAATTTGATTTAATTACGTCGCAACGAAAAATTCATTAATTCGGAATTAGCGAACCCGAGCCGGGAGTATTTGTGGGCCCACTCGCATTTCGAATCGAGTGGGGCCCATAAGTCACATCACGCGTCACATTACTAATCAACTTTAGTCACTTTGATTGATGGAAGTTGATGGGATTTTATGGTTGAGTGTGAAATACTCAAATGTGATGGCTTGAATGACTAATACCATTTATTTAATTTTTGGTATATCATTTGACTTTTTTTTTGAAACAAAATAACAACCAACACACTTCACCTTCTCTCTTCCTCTCATTCTCCATTCGGCCAAGGGCCAACTCTCTATCAATTTCTTGCCAAATGCCGTGAGCAACTAGAAAGAAATTAGGGAATTTTGTGGCAATATTTCCAAGGTGCTAGCACACATTAGGTGTCATCCAAAGGTGATAGGGAAACCCACCCATGGACATGGAATGCACACCAAGCTTGGAGCTTGAATAACACAAATGGAGCACAAAATGGAGGCCAAAATACCGTGAGCTTCATGGAGGAAAAGCTTGAAGATTTTTGTTGTTCTTGCATCACAAAAGCCGATCTTTGTAAGTATGATTCCGTCATACTTCTTATGAGTATTCATTCACACATGATTTCTATGCTTAATGATCTTGGGACTAACCTAGAAACCCAACAATGGTATCAGAGCCAGGTTTAAACATGAAATTGGAATTAGGGTAAAATTGGGTAAAAATGATTTAGCATGTTTTGATGAAATTGATTGTTGATATATGCTTGAATGATGATAACATGGTGTTATGCATGATCAATTTGATGAAAATTGGATTGGATCAAATTTTCCCCAAAATTTTAGGCTTGGCCGAAAGTTTAGTGTTGCCCTAAGTCATGGTGATTTTTTATTTTGATCATTGGATGAGTTGAAATCACTTGGGACAAATTAATTTGAGATTTAATTGGATTGAAATCGAAATCAATTTTGAAAAACCCTAAATGTCGTGACTTGTAGCATGTAAAATGATTGATTTTTGATTCAATTGTGTTGGACATAAGTTGATGATGATTAGCATAATTAATTGAGTGAATTAGTATTTTGAAATGTTAATTTGGTTAATTAATTATGGCTATACACTTTGATTATTTTAATTATGAAATTTGGAATTTTGTAATTTAATTAATTGGGCTTATTTTGGAATTGGGCTTGAAAAGTTGTATTTGGGCTTAATGGGCTTGGTTGGGCCAAGTTTGGTTTAGGCTAATTGGTTGGATCCAATTGGGCCCAAAACCATATCCATAAAGTCCAAATATGACTTAATGGACCTTTTATTTTAATTGGGCCTAAATTGGTTTCTTGGCAAATAACGGTGATTCCTCAAATGGGCTTTGGTATTTGGGTTTGACCCATATTGACCAAAAGTCCATGCCTTAACAAATTAATTGAAAGTCCATTGGACTTTAAATTAATTGACATTGGATGTTAATCGGGCTTTGAGACCCGTAACGATTAGATTTGGAATCTAAGTCGTAAAGGCACATTAAAAAGTGTAATTATTTAATTTGGAATTAAATATAGAATTACTATTAAATACAAATTAAATTGGATTTAATGTTGTAGTTTAATAGAATTCAAGAATTTGTACTTTGAGTACTTATTCTTAAAACGAGTTGGACTCGCGCAAAATCAAATCGTTGTTTGAACATTGGATGGTCATTAATTTTCATATTAACTAATTGGATTAGATTGATTGATAACATGCTTTGTGTGAATACATGAATGCGATGCATGAATAATGTATATCGGAGGGCAATTTTGGAAATTGTTGTAATAAATTTATAATATATTAATTGGACCTGCGCTTCCAGCCTATTACCACTTGACTGTGTGTATTTCTCTTATCACATATTCCCCTCAATGTAAATGAGGTTTCTTTAGAAGTGTTATGTAATAGGGTAGAAGTAATGCATGTGCTAGCGGGAGACAGGAAATGGAGAGATTTGTTCTAGAAACAATTTGTTAAGTATCCATCCGCATATCATTATTATTTTATTTATACGCGCCTTATTATGTTTTTAGAATGCATGTTTAAGGGTGTATGATGATGAGACCTTAACAAAGATAATTAATTGGTTGCCAATTAAGCGAAAAACCATCAATACATATTAAGCGTTTTTCCTTCCATTGAGTGATTCTTACTCAAGATCCAAGATTGGCACTGGTTTGTTGGCCAAAGTCAAGACCTTTGTCCATCGCGGATGTGTTTGAATCATGAAAGCTTTGTTTCATATCGGTGTCTTGTCCAAGTTGTGATTTGTTGGCCAAAGTCAAGATCACTTCTTGTCCATCGACATCGATTACGAAGCTTTCCAAGGTCAATGGGTTCCGTTTAACTGGGATCATTAAGTTTGTTGTGCCAAAGCCAAGGTTAGTTGATTCAGAGGAAAAAGGTTAGGGAATATATTGGATATATTGGAATATATAAGATATATGTTTCGGACTTGGATGTCCACCTACTGGATCTAGGAATTGGATGAGATCCAATTGATCTTAGAGATCTACCTAGTTAATTATCATACAATTTGTTGGCCAAAGTCAAGATTGTGTGTTATTTAACGGGATCCTATCCCACTAGGAAACAAGGTTTCCCGAGTACTCCACAGAGGGTTAGAGGCTCGCCGAAAAATAGTGGGAGGCAAGTATTAAATTTGCAATATTCGTTTAGTTACTTGCCAATACGCGCTCATTTCAATTTTTCGTCAAATAGATTAATATATATTAGTTGGACTAATATTTAATCGTTGTTTTAATTAAACAGTTGGACTGTATTCAAACTATTTCAAATGATAGTTGATTATATAATTGGATTATAGTAATCAATATATTTGAATTTAAACCAATTTAAATTATAGTTGATTATATAGTTAGACTATAGTAATCGTTATAATAAATAGTACCTAAAATCGTTGATTCGATAGTTGGACTATTGGAATCAAGATAACTGAAAGATTAACGTTTAGAACATAATCCTGGGTGAAAATGTATTTAAATGGTTTAATTTTCAGATTAGGAATAAAACCTCAGGATAGTCCTGGAAACTAAGAAGTTATTCTATTTGATAGAAAAAAAATTTGGGCCTACGCCCGGAATTGAGCAAATAAGTAGAACATGATATTTGGAATATTCATGTGATGATAACTTTAGTGCTTAATCCATTATGCTTGCCGTAAAGACTCCTTAATTTCTTAGTCAGAACTAAGGATTAGATCTATATAATATGATATTGAAATTGAAGGATCTTCATAGATCTATCCTTAGATCTTAGAAGTAAAAATTGCAATAGAAAACTCTTGGAGAGTTAATCGCTATTCTCAATGAGACAAATCCAGAGTTTGCAAAAGGGCAAGAAGCACAAGGCGCACCTTACTTCGATATTCCGGAAGGCCAAGGCTTGCCCGAATGCTTCTGGGTGTGGAAAATGGGTAAAGGCAAAGTCATTATAATCTTCTGGGAAAACAAAGGACACATCCCAAGATGTCTGCCTAAACTGTGGTAAACGGGGTCACTGGAAGCGTGACTGTCGTATGGACAAGGCAGACATGAAGGAATTGAAGACGGGCAAGGCTCCGACTTCAAATATGTTTGTCATAAACATGTTCGCTACTAGTATTAAAATTGGATTTTAGATACTGAGTGTGGTACATAAATATATACTGATGTGCAGAATCTGCTCACAAGCAGGATACTAACTTTAGATGAGATTGATCTGCGAATCGGAAACGGGACGAGAGTCACTGTTTTGACTGTAGAGACCTAAGTTTGGGAACTACCATTCGGGTGTGTACTTAAATTAGGAAACTGTTAAAATGTAACTAGTTTGACTAGAAACATTATCTCTATATGAGAGTATAATCTGTTGCGGATATACCTTTATATTCTAGAACACTAAAGTGTTTCAATTTATAAAGATGATATTGAGATAAACACATTAGATGTGAATAACAGTATTTATATTTTGAATATAAATAAATCTGAAACGTATGATATGACAAACAAATAGCTCCAACTGAATTAATTAGTTGAAACTTAAAAGTGGCATTGTTGTCTGGGACAGAATAAACAAGACTCGTATATCCACACTTTTGAAGATTGGATACTATGACAGATTTGATTCCATTCAAATAATGTCTACGAATCTAGTTTATTAGGCAAAATGCCTATAACACCTTTTACTTGGTAAAAGTGCAAGTGCTACCGATCTATTAGCCCTCGTTCATAGTGACGTTAGTAGGCCCATGTCTAGCTAGGCTAGAGGTGGATATGAATACTTTGAAACCTTTACGGATGTGGCATTCCGTTATGGTTATGTGTTGTTTGTGAAACACAGATCGAAAACTTTTGATGAATTCAAAGAGTTTCGACACGAAGTTGACAAACAGATCGGCTAAAGTATTAAACACCATGATTGGACATGATAAAAATACTTAAGCAATACGTTTCTCAAATACTTGAAAGAGTATAGTATTCTTTCAATGAGGACTCCTCACGAAACACGTCAATTTGACGTTGTGTCCGAACGGAGAAACCAAATTTTGTTGGACATGATAAGGTTAATCATGAGTCGCTCTGAGCTACCATTTCCTTCAATGGATACGCATTACACAGTGAAAAACTTATTTTGAATAATGTTCTATGAAAATTTGTTAAACATACTTCATATTAGATATGAACAGGAAAGAAACCGGGTTTTCTGATTCCTGAAGATTTGGGTATGCCAAACATATGTTTGGATGATACCAAACTAGAACACAAATTGGATAAGTGCCTAATTGTGGGTTATCCTAGGGAAACCAAAGTATAGTACTTATACAACTCACATGAGAACAATTTAATTGTTGCTCACCATGCGGTTTTCCTAAGAGGAATACCGATATGCAGTGGTAAGTGGGAGGAAAGTAAAACTCGATGAAAATCAGAGTAATACTATTCCATGCACTGATTCCTTAATGGAACACAAATAGTTCATCAAGGATGAAACTATACCAATAATCTTCAAATACACAAGAACCACGTAAGTTGGAGAGAGTCAGAAAACAACCTGGGAGGTATGGGTTTCTGATCTCACCTCGTAAAGATGTCAATCTTATTGAGGAATACGAACTGACTACGTATGAGGAAGTGATACAAGGTATCGACTACCTATCATGGCAAAGTGCCATTATGTCCGAAATGGATTCCATGTATATCAACTCAGTTTGGACACTAGTTGTTGTACCGGAAGACATTGTGCCTATTGGTACTACATAAGTCTTCAAGGAAGACATACATGGAAGGCAACATACCAACGTAGTAAACTAGGCTTGTAGTGAAAAGGTATCGTTATCAACATTGTGTCGATTACGACAGAACCTTTTACTCGTTGCTACGGTCAAATCCATTTGGATAATGCTTGCTAATGTTGCTTGTTTCATTTATGAAATATGGCAGGTGAACGTCAAAATCCTTTCCTTAAAAGGAAACCTTTTGGAGGATGTTTACTATATCCTGACGGTTTTTTCATACCAAAACAAGCAAACAAGGTTTGCAGGTTATTCGATCCATTTATGGATTGAAGCAAGCATTGCGTTCATGGAATTATCGTTTTGATGTAATCATAATGGTGTGTGATTTAATTCAAAACGAAAATGATTCTTGTGTATATAAGGAGGTTAGTGGGAGCACACTGACAGTGATGTCCTAAATAATGATGATATGTCATTTCTTGGAAATGATATTCCCATAATACAATCGGTGAAAGCTTGGCTTTCATGAAAATTCTCCATAGAATTCTGGGAGAAACAAACTTTATTCTAGCAATAAAGATCTATTGGGATAGATCTAAAAGTTGTTGGCACTCTCCGAGAGCTCATAAATTAAAAAATGTACGCGACCTAGTGTCTCATGTGCTTTGAGCATATGGAGTCACAATCAGGCCAATCCAAGTGATAGTCACTGGATTGATGTTAAGAACATCCTTTAGTATCTTAGATGAACTAGGGATTATTTCTTATACTATGGAGAATGAGAACTTGAAGTGACTGGGTTCACTACTGTAAGTTTCCTAACCAATAAAAACGACTATAAGTCGTAACAAAGGTACTATAAAGTTTGAATAACGGAACAGTGAGCTGGAAATCTTCCTAGCAAGATACTGTTACCGAATTAAAAACAAAAGTGGATTAAACCTGCAGCTGAGGCAGCAATAGAAGCCATTTGGATTTATAATAATCATAATTAAATTATGAGTAGTTCTATTAGCAGCTGAGCTAGGCTACAGCACAGGCTAAAGAATTAATGGTCTCATCAACGATCCAGATATATACTTCAAATATTCATATTATTCGTTCGGATCATACATCGTGGCGATGTGATGATCGAATAAATCGCATCAGATGATAACACAGTAAATCCGTTGACGAAAGCATTTTCTCAGCAGAAGTTTGAGCGAACCGTATATAGTTCGGGTGTAGAACACTTGAGTGATTGGCTATAGGACAAGTGGGAGATTGTTGGACAATTATGACCCATAACATCACTATTTGTACAGATCATGATGCTGTTGTACAAATTAACTATGTGACAAAGGAAATTGCCCTTTTATCATTTGTAATTAGATTACTAAGATATATATATGATAGAAGGTCCTTATGATTAGTTCCGGATTGAGATGATATGAGATAGTATCAATCTGGAACTAATCATAAAGAAATTATTTGAAGGAATTTCTCCAGCGCTTCTATATGTCCCGCCCTCATCTCTGATTTAACCATCATGTCATCCACGTATACCTCAATCTCCTTATGCATATAGTGGCCATTCGTTGATTAGTGGCTCCCGCATTCATAAGTCCAAACGATATCACCTTGTAGCAATATGTACCCCACTCAATGACGAATGAAGTCTTATGTTTGTCTTCTTCGGCAATGAAGGCCTGGTTTTATCCTGAGAATCCATCCGCGAATGAGTACATAGCAGATAAAGCCGTCAACCAACACGTCTATAGGGGGTAGGGGAAAATCATCTTTTGGGCAAGCTTTGTTGGGTCCCTATAATCCATGCTCATTTTGACATTTCCATCTTTCTTCGGTACCGGTAAAATGTTGGCTAACCACTCGGCGTACTTCACCACCTCTAAGAATCCCACATCTATCTGCTTATTGACTTATTCCCTAACCTTTTCGGCCCATTCTGGCCTCATTTTTCGGAGCTTCTGTTTTACCGGTCTAATGTTCGGATAAGTTGATATCGTGTGCTGGGCAATACCCATGTCTACTTCTGACATGTCTTCATAGGACTAAGTGAATACTTTAAAATTTTTATTAATATTCTGTCTAATTCTTTCCGCTCATTAGAGGTAACTGTTGGTTTCTATAATATGTCCCAAACAAAGATTAAGCATGTGAAATACTATAAAGAATATATAAACATGAAGTATGGCGGAATCATACTTACAATACCGTGTGATGAAGAAGATGATCAAATGGTAGAAGCTCCAAGTTGTGGAAGATTCGGCCAAGAGGAGGAAGAAGACTTGAAGCTCCAAGCTTTTGTATTCCAAGCTCTTTGATGGTTTCCCTATCACCTCTTTTGATCCCTTGCTTGTGCTAGCAAAAATGGAGAAATAGAAGATCAAATCTTCCTTGCCCTTGTCA
>SKCR01031292.1:0-16396 GCA_019454045.1 Zanthoxylum bungeanum | reverse complement strand
ATTTATATTCAAAATATAAAGACCATTATTTGCAACTGCAGTGCATATTTCTGCATCATTTTCATATAAATAACACCCAGTGTTTCTAAATACAAAAGTGTACCCATTTCGGGTTAACAAAGATACAGATATAATATTCCTAGTCAAACTAGGTACATAATAACAGTCATTTAGTTTAAGTACATGCCCCGAGGGCAGTTCTAATACAAAAGTGCCCACGGCCAAAACAGCAACAGGAGTTCCGTTTCCAACTCGTAGATCAATCTCCCCTGAAGCCAGAGTCCTGCTGTTCTGAAGATCCTGCACATCAGTACATATATGAGAACCACAACCAGAATCAAAAATCCAATTTTTAAAACTAGAAGTAGCCATGTTTATTTCAATAACAAACATACCATAGGTCGGTGCCTTGCCCGCCTTGATCTCCCTTCTGATCGCCTTATTCATGCGGCAGTCACGCTTCCAGTGACCTCTTTTACCGCAGTTAAGGCATATGTCTTGTGACTTGTTCCTCGGCTTCCCAGAAGCCATCAGCATCTTAGCCTTGCCCTTGTTCTTACGCTTCTTCTTTTTCACCCCTCCAGTTGCCTTGGGCCCAGCCCTTGACGTCTGAGAGGTCGATGCAAAGTGCGCCTCGCGCTTGTTGCCTTTAAGAAGCTCTTTCTCTGACTCCTTAAGAATGGACAATAGCTCTCCAAGAGTATCGTCCGTATCCATCAACTTGTAGTTGATGATAATCTGCTTCCAAGTATCGGGAAGTGACTGTAAAAGCATGTCTACAGTCAGCTCAGCCTCCAAGACTATTCCCATCTTGGCCAGATCATCAATGTCAGCTATCATTTGAGTCTCGTGGGCCTCAACGGAAGCGCCATCAGTCATACGGGAGCAAAAGAGTTTCTTCACCAACTCATACCTCTCCATCCGCTTATTAGTGCGGTGAAGATCCTTTAGTCTAGCCATCATATTATAAGGATCCAAGTCCCTATTCTGGTGACGAAAGTGTTGAGTCATGGAAGCAAGCATGATCGACTGAGTTGTATCACAATCATCGCTATGAGTTCTCCATAACTCCAGCTCAAGTGGCTCAGTGGGCCTCGGCCCGAGAGGTGTCTGTATGGTGTACAACAGCCTCTCTGCCCCAAGGACTATCCTCAGGTTCATTTCCCAGTCAGCAAAGTTCGTGCCCTTAAATACATTATCACCCATGATTATGTCTCGGACATTTCCTTTGTTTTCCATCTTAACTACGATAGTCCAACTATCTAGTTAACGATATATGGGTACAGTCAAACTGTTACAAGAAAAATAACATTTTATTAGTCCAACTAATGTTAAAATATTGACGAAATAAATTTTGTAAGCGCGTAAAGCTAAGTATCTGAATGAAATTGCAAATTCAATACTAGCCTCCCACTATTTTCTACAAGTCTCTAACCCTCCGTCGAGTACTCGGGAAATCTAATTTCCTAGTGGGCTAGGATCCCGTTAAATAACACACAACCTTGACTTTGGCCAACAAGTTGTATGATATTTAACTAGGTAGATCTCGAAGATCAATTGGATCCCATCCAATTCCTAGATCCGGTAGGTGGACATCCAAGTCCGAAACATATATATCTAATACATATGTCAATGTATCCAATACATTTTCCTAACCATTTCCTCTGAATCAAACTAAGTCTTGGCTTGGCATAACAAACTTAATGATTCCAGTTAAGCGGGACCCATTGACATGGAAAGTTTCGTAATCAATGTCGATGGACAAGAAGTGATCTTGACTTTGGCCAACAAATCACAACTTGGACAAGACACCGATATGGAACAAAACTCTCATGATTCAAACACATCCTCAATTGACAAAGGTCTTGACTTTGGCCAACAAACTGTTAGACATTGTGTCCCATAGCGTCACTGTTTGTAAATGATATTGTATTATTGTACAAAATTAACTATGTAATAATGAAATTGCCTTTTGCCATTGTAAAATTTATTTACTTTGATATATAAATGGCGAAAGTCCATATGATTAGTACTGGATTGAGATGATATGAGACAGTATCAATCCATAAAGGTTTAATCATTAAATATCCCTAGCCGTAGTATTATCGAGACTGGACATCGATAATGCGGAATAGACTAGTATTGCGCTTGTGCACGTTGTGAGGGCACAACGGCATAGTTCTCATATATTTAAGTATTGGATACTTATGCAAGTGCGATAGGAGGTTTGTGTTTTACCGATGGTACGGAAAACAGCTTCGCTCTGGATAGACCCCGCGGAATCCCATTGGTAGTATGTCTAGGTGTCTATGGGAGGCCGCATCAGGGTAGGTGTATATGGTCTTAACCTGAGACTTACATCGCTAGTACTTGCGACAATCGGTAAACTTTGGTTTTGGTGGTTGGGGACCTTAACCGGTTCTGTGTACACCTCTTCTGGGTTTATCGAGAATCGTAGTGTACTGGATGTGATGTCAGAGATGGAAGTATCGCTTCAGACATATGGAGGTGATGATCACGCAGGACACAGAAACTAGTACTCTATAAAAGGTTGCAACCGTCGGGACAATATGACTAGGTCAGGATTGTCCGATTTAAAGAGACTAGTTGCTTGATGTCCGATATATGTTTCGTACGGGGCAGACACATCTCCAGCCCCAGGCCTAGCATGTGATCATCCGATACTGGATCGATGTACGCAATACTACGGTATACTACGCTTGATATAGATCTTATATTCCTATAAGAATATTTCTGGAGAATTGGGTAGGCATGGCGCTTTGCTAGAAGCCAACCTTGTCTTGTGAATCGGTAAGAACGTAGTACGAGGTACGTGCGTGTTCGGATTATCCGACGACCGTATTTACTGCCAACATATCCGGAGATCTCTTGGGTCGCTTCCTGAAGATTCACCTATGATATTTGATTCGAACTTAATTAATCTTGGATTAATTGCGGGAGAAACTTTATCTCGGATAAAGTGCCTTATTAGAGAGAGAGAGAGAACGATTAATTTGGAATTAATCAGTAAAATTATTATATTCGATATAATAATTGAAATTCGATTTCGACGCGAAATTAAAATTAGATTTTAATTCGGGCATACGAGTTAATTTAGAATTAATTCGTTAGCGACGTAAATAATAATTTCGCTAGGCGCGATTATTATTTAAATTCGATTTAATTTAATTAACGTCGCGACGCAAGTTCGGTATTTCGGAAATATCGAACCCGAACGCGTGAGTGCACGTGGGCCCGTTCATTTGGAAACGTGTGGGGCCCACATGACACATGTCATTATGTGTATTATTTTATTGATAATGCATTGCATGGTGATAGTGTATAATACACTCAATTGTTATGCATGGAATTGAGTGTTTGACACTCTAAGCCTTTGCATGGTTTGTGTCATAGATTTATTATTATTTAATAAATATTATGGCATAAATATAAATTGATTTTTGGTATCAAAAATCAATAAGAAAAATCTCTCTTCTCTCTCTCACATTGCCGAAAACTGCATGCAGTTTTTGGTCTTCATCTTCTTCATTTTGGTTGCCAAAAAGCTGAAGAAGTAGTGTGGTTGTTTGGAACATCTTCTCACATGCAAGGCTAGCACCTTCAAGGGATCAAAAGAGTTGATAGGGAAACCATCATAGAGCAAGGAATTCACAAAGCTTGGAGCTTTCCACCTTTCTCCTCTTGGCCGAATCAATCAACACTTGGAGCTTCCATTTTGGTTTGATTTTCTTCATCAACAAAGCATTGTAAGTATGATTCCGCCATACTTCAAAGTTAAATATATATTCATTTATTGTATTTCACATGCTTAATCTTTCCTTGGGACATATTATAGAAACCAACACAAACCAATGCCAATTTCGGATCTTGAGAAAGAATCACTCAACGGAAGGAAAATCGCTTAATATTGTTTGAGGGATTTTCGTGTAATTGGCAACCAATTAATTTATCTTTGTTAGGTCTCATCATCATACACCCTTAAGCATGCTTCTAAAACATCATAAAGCGCGTAAAGTAAAGTAATAGCGATATACGGATGGATATGAACAACAACTTGTTCCTAGAACAAATCACTCCCTTTCCCTCTCCCGCTAGAACTATTCTACTCTTACCCAATTACATAATACAATAAGAGAAACCTCATTTACATTGAGGGAATTAGGTGAGAAGAGAATACAAAGAGACAATAAGAGAAAGGCTGGACACGCAGGTCCAATTTATAAATTCTAAATTTACAATAATTTCTAAAATTACCCTTCCCTTCTAATATCCATCCGATATGCACTATTCATACATTACATCCACATTCATTCATTCAAGGCATGTTATACAACCAATCAAATCCAATTAATTAGTCTCTTTAATTAGGTGACAATACAATGTTCAAACAATTGTTTGCATTTGCGCGAGTCCAACTCAATTTGAGAATAAATACTTATAGTATGAATTCACGAATTATATCGAACTACTCGTCAAATCCAATTTAAGTCGTATTCAATACTAATCCTTATATTTAATTCCAAATTAAATATTTACACTTTTATTGTGCTTTTATGACTTAGATTCCAATCTAATTCTATCGGGTCTCAAAGCCCAATCAACATCCAATGTCCGTTTAATTAAAGTCCGATGGGCTTTCAATTGATTTCATTAGGCTTGGGCCTTGGTCAATGTGGGTCAAACCCAATTTCCAAGCCCAATAAGGAATCACCCTCATTGCCATAAAAATCAATATCAAGCCCATAAGGACCAATTAAACATAAAAGCCCATTTATTACATTTGGACTTAATGGAGTGATTTAGGCCCATTTTTGGATCCAATCCAATTTGCCCAAACCTACTTGGTCCAACCAAGCCCATTATGTCCAAATATAATAGTTTTAGGCCTAATTCAAAATTAAGCCCAATTAATCAAATTTTAAAATTCCAAATTTTATAACTTAATTAATTAAAGTGTAATGTCATGATTAATCCTTTAAATCAATATTTCCAAAATATCAAATTAATCCATTAATCATATTTTTATCTTAAATACATGTCCAACATTATTTAATCAAAAAATCAAGTCCCTAATCTTCTTCCATGCATTCGGCCAAGGTGATGAAAAATTACCGATTTCGTTTTCAATCCAATCGAATCACAAATCGTCATTTTATGTTCGTTTAAAGTCATCCAATGATCTTATAAACAACAAATCATCATCTCCAAGGTCTAGGTAGTATTCGGCCAAGCCTCTCCAAGAGGGGAAAAATTAATCCAATTTATTTTTCATGAAATTGATAATGTATAACATAATGTAACATACATTTAAGCATACTTAATCAATCAATCAAAATCATCAAATCATGCTTCAATCAATTTTGCCCAAATATTACCCTAATATATTTTCATGCTCTTTAAGCTCAATGATACCATTGTTGGAAATTCTAATCCATGTCCCAAGATCAAAAGAGCAAACAAAACATATAAATGAATGAACAATATTGAAGTATGGCGGAATCATACTCACAAAGATCGGAATACGGATGTGTTGATGAAATAAAATTTTCTCCTTTGTGCAGTGAAGGTTTCGGCCAAGGTGAGTGGGGAAGCTCCAAGCTTTCTTTGATCCTTCCAAGCTCAAGAATTAGTTTCCCATAACACCTGTATGATCCCTTGAAGGTGCTAGCCTTATATGTGATTTAATGTTCCAAACACACACACTTTCTTCAAGTTTTTTGCAAAACAAAAACAGAAAAGGGAGAGGGCTGTGAAACTTCACAGTTTCGGTCAAGAGGTGAGAGAGAAGGATGATGATTTTTGATTTCAAAATCAATTTATATTTATGCCATAATATTTATTAAATTAATAATAAACTTATGACACAAATCATGCAATGGCTTAGAGTGTCAAACACTCAAACTCCATCCAAAACCATTGAGTGTATTGTACACTATCACCATGCAATGTATTAACAATTAAATAATGTATAAAATGACATGTGTCATGTGGGCCCCACACAACCCAAATGAAAGTGGGCCCACGCGTACTCACGCGTTCGGGTTCGATATTTCCGAACTACCGAACTTTCGTCGCGACGTTAATTAAATCGAATTTAAATAAATAATTGCGCCTAGCGAAATTATTATTTACGTCGCTAACGAATTAATTCTAAATTAACTCGTTTGCCCGAATTAAAATCTAATTTTAATTTCACGTCGAAATCGAATTTCGATTATTATATCGAATATAATAATTTTACGATTAATTCCAAATTAATCGTTCTCTCTCTATGTATAGTACTTTATCCAAGATAAAGTCTCTCCGTAATTAATCCAAGATTAATCGAGTTTGAATCATACGTCATTGGTGAATCTTCGGGAAGCGACCCAAGAGATCTCTGGATATGTTGGCAGTAAATACGGCCGTCAGATTATCCGAACACGTACGTACCAAGTACTACGTTTTTACCGATTTACAAGACAAGGTTAGCCTCTAGCAAAACGCCATGCCTACCCATTCTCCAGAAATATTCTTATTGGAATATAAGATCTATAACAGGCGTAGAATACCGTAGTATAGTGTATACTGATCCAGTATCGGATGATCACATGTAAGGCCTGGGGCTGGAGATGTGTCTGCCCCGTACGATACATATATCGGACATCAAGCAACTAGTCCCTTTGAATCGGATAATCCTGACCTTGTCATATTATCCCGATGGTTGCAACCATTATAGAGTACTAGTTCTGTATCCTGCGCGATCATCATCTCCATATGTCTGAAGTGATACTTCCGTCTTGACATCACACCCAATACACTACGATTCCCGATAAACCTAGAAGAGGTGTACACAGAACCTGTTAAAGCCCTGGACGACCAAAACTAAAGTCTACCGATTGTCGCAAGTACTAGCGATGCAAGTCTCAGGTTAAGACCATATGCACCTACCCTGAAGCGGACTCCCATAGACACGCAGACATACTACCAATGGGATTCCGCGGGGTCTATCCAGAGCGAAGCTGTTTTCCGTACCATCGGTAAAACACAACCTCCTACCGCACTTGCATAAGTATCCAATACTCAAATATATGAGAACTATGCTATTGTGCCCTCACAACACGCACAAGTGCAGTACTAGTCTATTCCGCATTATCGATGTCCAATCTCGATAATACTACGACTAGGGATATTTAATGATTAAACCTTTATGGATTGATAATGTCTCATATCATCTCAATCCGGAATTAATCATAGGGACTTTTACCATTTATATATCAAAGTAAATAAATTACAAAACGGTAAAAGGCAATTTCATTACTACATAGTTAATTTTATACAATAATACAATATCATTTACAAAAGTAGTGACGCTATGGGTCATTACTGTCTAACATCGTGCCGGGGTTAGTTCTGGGGATGTGAGGCAAGAGGAACCTCCGAACAGATTAGGGGATGATATCCCCACTTTTGATGATGATATGGCAGAGTATGCAGCAGGCAGAGTATCTGGGTCTCAGGCAGAGTTACAGAAACTTCGGGATCAGGTTGAGTCAGTCACCCGCAAGATGAGGGGTAAGAATGAGGATTTGCTGGAATATGACACACTGACTTTCGAGGAACAGTTGCCGGCACAGTTCAAGATGCCTGATATGGCTAAGTTTAACGGGAATGGGGATCCAAGGGTGCATCTCCGACAGTTTGTATCAGTCATGAGTTTAGTTGGCCTGTCTCAACGCCAAGTGCAGAAGATGTTTGGAATGTTGCTCGAGGGAGCTCCCGTGGTATGGTACCATAGTTTGGAGAAGAAATTGAAGGAAGATTAGAAGGAGTTGGTTGATGTCTTCCTGAAGCAGTATGTCACTGACCTAGAGATCGATTTGTCACTCCGTGATATAGAGAATGTTAAGCAGAAATCGGAGGAGAGTTTTAAGGAGTATAGGGACCGGTGGAGGGGTCAGTTATTGAGGATGCAGACTAGGCCTTCGGAGAAGGATCAGATTAAAATGATCATCAAGGGCACCAAGCCCTCCATTTACAGCAAGTTGAGGAGGATGACCTACATGATTGCAGACTTTCGGCAGTTGAGGGAAACTGTCATGGATATTGAAGAAGAAAAGGCCGTGAATTGAAAGTTATATGGTCTGAACAGGAGGCCCATTGGGGGAACATCGGGAATAAAGTCCGTTTCTGCTGAGATTGCCGCTATCCGGAACCGGCGATTTTCCAACTTGGGAAGACCCCTGTCAAAGGTGCTAGAGAAACTGAAGAGGCAAGGGCTCTTAAAACCCTTGGAAGCCAAACTATTACCCAATCCCCTACCATCACATTATAACCTAAGCCTTTACTGTCACTTTCACCAACAATAGGGCCATGACACCGACAACTGCGCCCGACTCCGCCATGAAATCCAAGACCTAATAGACTCCAAGAAAATACCTGACCCAGAAACAGAACAGCCTGACACACACAGAAACCCCTTACCCAACTACCGTGACGTACCACCACCAGCCTATATGATCAATTCTGGCCTCATAGAAGATCTTGTCTTAAAATCCTTTCACCCTCAAGCCTTTTGCCTGGGAATCTGGGATAGTACTAGTGAAGATGAGACTGAGCAGGGGAAAAGCTTTTGGCTTGATTTCTCTAGCAGTGATGAGGAAGAAGTAAGGGGAATGACACGTAGCGGTCGTTTTTACAATGATATGGCAGAAAAAGGTAAGGAAGTTTTGACAGATGGTAGAGAAGTGGTTGAGACTACAGAAAATAATGAGGGGGATATAGTGCTGAGGCAATTGAGGAAGACTAGAGCACAAGTGAGTATCTGGAAACTGTTATGTGCATCTCGGGAGCATAGGCAAGCCATGGTTGAGGTTTTGAGCAAGATTTTGGTACCGGAAGACGCCAACCCCGCAATGTTTGTTAGGTCGGTTCAGAAGGAAGCTTTGCAGATATCTTTTTCTGAGGATGAACTCCCAGCAGAGGGGAGGAATCATAACAGGCCTCTATTTATCAGGGCCGGGGTGAGGGGCAAGAGAACTTCATGTGTAATGGTGGATGACGGTTCGTCCATCAATGTGTGCCCGCTGAAAATTCTGGCAAGATTGGGTATGAAAGCAACAGACTTTCGCCTTATTGTTGGGAAGGCCTTGGTTTCACAAACTTGGGGGTGTGCCTTCCACTTTACATCAGATGATCAAGTTCCCGTATGAGGGAGAAGTTGTTACTATCCGTGCTGAGTTAGATAATGCCGTGGCTGCCTTGGAAATACAACCTTTCACGAGGTTTCAGGTGTCAGCTACTTTTGAGGAGTGGGTGGATCCAAGGGTGGCTAGGATTATGGAGAAAATGAAGTTTGAGCCAGGTAAAGGTTCAAAATTACCAGATTTCAGAGGACATAATACTCGGAAGGGTTTGGGGTACAGATCTGATGAAGAAAAGCCGAAGGTCAAGAAAAAGGGCCTGAAACTGATGGAATGTTTTGTGAAAGCTTCAGGATATCAAGGGGAGCCTGAACCTGTGGAAATTAATGGGATTGTGGTGCCTGGATTTGAGATCTTCCAGGATCTGACTAAAGAAGCTGTGGAAGCAGAGAATTGGGAGGAAGAATTGATGAAGTTAGAGATCCTGACTCTGAGAGAGGACAAAAAGCCTGAGGAAAATTTGGTTGCAGAGGAAGAAGTGTCTATAGATTATGAAGACATTTACCTTCCTGATTTGTTTGAATGTACATCTCTTTTGCTTACTTGCCTGAGTCATTTCCATTTACACTGCACAAATCAAGAATATTTGACATCAGTTCAGCCAGAACTACTACATTTAACTTGGGTACACTTGAGAACCCCAAGGAAATTTTGATTGCAAGTGAAGTAACTTCCTAAGAAAGGGAGAAACTAGAAGAAGTGTTGGTCAGATATGCTAAAGTGTTTGCTTGGTCCTATGAGGATATGCCTAGGGTAGACAGAAACATTGCCCAACACACAATACCAACTTATCAGAATATGAGGCCAGTAAAACAGAAACTCCGACGGATGAGACCAGAATGGGCTGAGAAAGTCAGAGAGGAGGTTAAGAAACAGATAGATGTGGGGTTCCTAGAAGTAGTAAAATATCAAGAGTGGTTGGCTAATATAGTGCCGGTACCAAAGAAAGATGGGAAGGTCAGAATGTGTGTAGACTTCAGAGATCTCAACAAGGCTTGTCCGAAAGATGATTTTCCTCTGCCGCATATAGATGTTCTGGTTGATAGTGCGGCTTTATCTGCTATGTATTCATTTGCTGATGGATTTTCAATTTACAATCAGGTTCTCATGGCTGAGGAAGACAAACATAAGACTGCATTTGTTACGGAGTGGGGTACTTATTGCTACAAGGTTATGCCGTTTGGGCTTAATAAATCGGGGGCTACTTATCAGCGGATGGCCACTACACTTTTCCATGACTTGATGCCCAAAGAGATTGAGGTGTATGTGGATGACATGATGGTGAAATCACAGACAAGAGTTGGGCATATTGAAGCACTGGAGAGGTTCCTTCAGAGAGTTGACAGATTCAACCTGCGGCTTAATCCCAAGAAGTGTGTGTTTGGAGTGACATCAGGGAAATTACTTGGTCATACAGTGGGAATGGGCGGAATAGAGGTAGACTCCGAAAAGATCAAGGCAATCATAGAAATTCCTGCACCGAAGACAAAAAGAAGTCAGAGCATTCTTGGGAAAAATTCAGTACATCAGTCGGTTCATCGCTAAGTTAACATCAGTATGTAAGCCTATCTTCAAACTGTTGAGAAAAGATCAGCCAGTGAGATGGAATAAACAGTGTCAGACAGCCTTCGACAAAATCAGAGAGTACTTGGTGAAGCCTCCTGTATTGAAACCTCTGAGACCATGCAGACCTTTGATATTGTATTTGGCTATAGAATCAGAAGCACTGGGGGCAATGATGGTACAGGCAGATGAGACAGGGGTAGAACATGCAGTTTACTATATGAGTAAGAAGATGCTCCCGTATGAGGCTCGATATCAGGAAGTTGAGAAGATCTGTCTTGTAGTGGTATGGGCTTCCAGAAAGTTGTGGCATTATTTCCAGTCTTACAAGATCTAGGTAGTGGCAAAGGAAAATCCTCTGAAATATCTTCATTCGGTGCCTTCACTAGTGGGAAAATTGGGCAGATGGTTGGTATTGCTGACAGAGTTTGACATTGAGTATCTCACCTCCAAAATGATCAAAGGGCGAGCAGTAGCAGAGTTTCTGGCATTGCAACATGTTGAGGGGGAAGCAGTATAAGTTTGAATTTCCAGACGAAGAGATCCAAGCAATAACAGTTCAGAAATGGAAGATGTACTTTGACAGAGCAGTGAATTACAAGGGAGCCGGAATCGGGATCGTGATAGTAACCCCCGAGGGAGAGACTTTGCCTTTGGCCCAGAGGTTGACATTCAGAGTAACTAATAACATGGCCGAGTATGAAGCATGTGCTTTTGGTTTGAAAACATTGATAGCCTTGAAGGCCGGGAGTGTGGAAGTCTACAGAGATTATATATTGGTAGTCCAGCAGATGCGAGGAGAATGGGAATTGAAAGAAGAACGGTTGAAGCCTTACCTCTTTTCACCCATCGAAAGTTGGCACAGGTTATCCCCGAGTGTAAGTTTCAGCACTTACCGAGAGAAGAGAATCAGATGGCAGATGCATTGGCTACACTTGCAGCGACTTGGAAAATCCAGAAAAGTTAGTGATGAGACCGTTGATACTGACAATAGCAAGCAGACCTGTTTATGAGACATAAAGAATTCTAGAAGTTGAGGTCGACGATGGTAACCTTGGTATTATGACATTCAGAGGTATCTGGAACATGGTGAACTCCCGGAATGGGCAGGCAGAAAAGACAGAATAGCCATCCAGAAGTTAGCTTCCCAGTATGTGACTTTGAAGGGGAACTGTACAAAAGGCAAGCAAACAGTATTCAGTTGAAGTGTTTGAGAAAGGAAGAAGCCCAACATGTAATGGAAGAAATACACGTCGGGGTATGTGGTCCGCACATGAACGGGTTGAATCTGTCCCGAAAGATAGTGAGACAAGGTTTTTATTGGTCAACCATGGAAACAGACTGCGCGAAGATGGTAAAGCACTGTCATGACTGTCAAGCACATGGTAATTTGAATCACTTACCGCACACAGAGTTGCACGGGTTGTCAGAGCCGTGGTCTTTCTCAGCATGGGAAGTGATATGATTGGAGAAATTTGACCGAATGCATCGAATGGGCATCGCTTCATAGTAGTGGCAGTAGATTACTTCTCGAAGTGGGTGGAAGCCGAGTCATTCCGCAATGTTACAGAAAAACAGATGGCGAAGTTCAGAAAACGGAACCTCATTTGTCGGTATGGTATTCCGCATCATTGCATCGAAGGCAATGTTACAGAGGTATGGGATAGGCCACCACAAGTCATCACCGTACAGGCCGCAGGCAAATGGGGCAGTTGAGGCAGCCAACAAGACTATAAAGATGATTCTAGCTAAGATGACAGAAAATTACAAAGATTGGGCCGAGAAATTACCGTATGCTCTGTGGGGGTACAGAACATCAGTAAGAACAGCAACAAGGGCCACACCTTACTCTTTGGTCTATGGAATGGAAGCAGTATTGCAAGTAGAAGTGGAAATACAGTCTATGAGGGTATTAGCAGAGGTAGAATTACCGGAACAGGAATGGGCCGCACAGAGGTTTGATCAGTTAGCACTATTGGATGAGAAGAGAACGAAGTCTTTGTATCACATGCAGTTGTATCAGAAAACACTAGCCCGGGCATTCAACAAGAAAGTGCATCCTACCAAGATCAGAAAGGGTGATTTGGTACTTAAGCAGTCGAGGCCGTCGACGACAGATCCGAGAGGAAAATTCAGACCTAACTGGGAAGGACCTTACATAGTGCAAAAGGTAATGGGAAATGGGGTAGTGAGGTTGTCAGACTTGGAAGGAAACGAGTTCACCGAGCCGATCAACGTGGACAGATTGAAGCAATACTTTGCCTGAGGGAGAAAGGACCGAGCAGTCACTAAGGGAATTGGAAGAAGACCTAACCCAACGGAGTAGGAAAATCATTCATGCATACACGTAACATTGCATTCTTTCCGTGTTTGTTTTTGTTTTGTGTTCGCAGGTTCGAAGAAAAGAAAAAGCGGCAGAATTGAGCCAAAGAGCGCCAACGCAGTTTCAGTTTTGGGGATGAGTCCCAAGAGGCGAGGCCCACATCAGTATCAGTCTGGGGCGAGGCCCACATTAGTATCAGCTTATGGGCGAGGCACAATTTTGTCAGCGGTATTGGGTTGAGGTGCCCAGGGTCGAGGTGCCCCCGTTGTCGGTTGTAGTTCCGGGTCGAGATGCGTGCCAGGGTTGAGGTGCCCACTACATCATCATATTCAGGGCGAGGTCCCTATTGTCAGTGGTATTGGGTCGAGGTGCCCAGGGTCGAGGTGCCCCCGTTGTCGGTTGTAGTTCCGGGTCGAGATGCGTGCCCAGGGTCGAGGTGCCCACTACATCATCATATTCAGGGCGAGGTCCCTATGGTCAGCGGTATTGGGTCGAGGTGCCCAGGGTCGAGGTGCCCCCGTTGTCGGTTGTAGTTCCGGGTCGAGATGCGTGCCCAGGGTCGAGGTGCCCACTACATCATCATATTCAGGGCGAGGTCCCTATTGTCAGCGGTATTGGGTCGATGTGCCCAGGGTCGAGGTGCCCCCGTTGTCAGGTGCAGTTAGTGGGATACGTCCCAGGATCGAGGTCCACTGCAGCACCAACTCAGCTCGAGGCAACAGACGAGCCAGGTAAGTGAAAATGCATTGCATAACTTTGATAGGATTGTTCAAAGTCACACACTGCACAAGTCCCATCAAGTGGGGGCGACTGTAGGCATTGCATTTTTGCATGTGAAACCGATGATGAGTCTTAGTTGGAGGCACTACCTTTTAATTCGCGAAGCCGCGGGAAACGGACGTCGGAAGGGAGGAGTCAAGAATTGACTCATATTCGGATTAAGTTCGCTGGTTTAGCTTCGGGTTACTTGTTGGTCATCAATTTTAAAAATTATTCCTGGCCCAAAACAATCACAACCTCGGCCCAAAATCCCCGCAAGCCCCTTGGCCTTGACCTAAAACCCCCGCAAGCCAACACCTAGCCCACACAAACCAAACCCACCAACCAAAGGCCCACACGCCCACACTAAGCCCCACACGCCATTTACCTAATACACACCCAAATTAAATCAAATATTAAGTTAAATTAATTAGATAATGTAATTAATAAAATAATAATTAAGTCATTTACCAAATTAAATAAAACACAAAATAATATCATGCCTAATTTAAACAAATCAAATATTTATATACCTAAATTAAAAAGATGTTATGCCTAATTAAATCAATCCTAACCAATTAAAAAATATTGTATTCCTAAACCAACACAAATTAGATATTCAACTTCCTAATTTAAAATAATTTGTCCCCCCTCAATCTTGTGTATGTCTTTCTTAGAAATCCTAATTGAATACCAAGATCCCTTCCTTGTGAAACAAAGAGAAAACCCTAGCCATCTTCTATATAAACATGCACTAACCTGGCCACCTTTGGTCTCCACTCTCTCTAATACACGCCCAAGATCCCTCATTCCCTGACATCACACGAAAATCACAACAAAAAATAAGAAGACACACCACATAACTCACGCCTAAGACAAAGAAGCAAGAGAGAAAACTTTTCTCTTCATCTTTTCCTCTCTAGCCATGAAAACCACCACCTTCCACCCCCTCCATTGCCGAAATTTGATAGCCATTACAACCACCAATACAGCCCCTAACCACCACTGAAAACCACCTCCGTAGACTCCCCACACATCACCAAAACAAGTCCTAAAACAGCAGCTATATCGATGCCCCAAACCACCAAAACAGCGCCCCCCCCTGAACGCATAAACAGCCTCAGAAAACAGCAGCCCTTTCACAGAATTTTAACCCTTCAAACAGCCCCTAAAATACCCCAAACCAGTGAGCAAAAACTGCACATCTAACCATTAAAAAATCACAAAAAAAATCTGCACTTTTAATCCTTAAACAATCATAAAAAAACAGCCCCTTAAAACATAAAACAGTGACCTGAAACAGTGAGCAGAAATACAGAAAAAAATAGCAGCAAGACGGAGACCAAACAACGAGTAAAATAGAAAAATAGTGAACTAAGACGCTAAACCAGTGAACCGGAGAAGTTGAGGAGCTTTACCCTTCCGATCTCCGCGAAACGCAAGCCCGAAAGTCGGCAAAAAAGGTTAGACCTGAGGGTATTTTCACATTCGTTTTCTGTTTTATTTGTATTATTTATTGAGTATTACTTACATGCAGATTGTTATGTTGAATTGCATGTTGTGGCCCTTGAGTAGATAAATATGCATGGATCATGAGATATTGTATGTTGTGGCTTTGGAATAAAATGAGAGATGTGTCAACTCTCACGGTATATCGGATGGAAACCCGGACATAAATTTCATAGCCGATTCCGATGGACGGTAGTATGATCTGTACTCAGGATACAACTCCACGTACCGCTTGAGTAAAATGGCACCCTCTTTTTTTTTTATGTTGCTTTGTTTCATTTATCTAATATTATTGTCATTTGAATTCTGCATGTTACTTGATTATGCATGATGCAATCGAGTGCATGGGCTTAGTAAGTGCGATGAAAGTTTCCCTAATTGGAGGGGTTAAAATCCTTTAAGATGATGGTTTGCCGCACCGATTGATGTGTGTTCGGTTCAATGCAAGATATATTCAATCGGGCACACTAAGTTAATATTATTGTCTTTAATTCTGCATGTTACTTGTTTATGCATGATACAATTGAGTGCATGGGCTTAGTAAGTACGATGAAAGGTTCCCTAATTGGAGGGGTTAAAATCCTTTACCATGATGCTTTGCCGCACCGATTGATGTGTGTGTTCGGTTGAATGCAATATGTTCAATCGGGCACAGTAAGTTTAATATTATTGTCTTTAATTCTTTGTGTGTATGATGCAATCAAGTGCATGAGCTTAGTAAGTGCGATGAAAGGTCCCCTAATTGGAGGGGTTAAAATCCTTTACCACGATGCTTCGCCGCACCGATTGATGTGTGTTCGGTTGAATGCAAGATATGTTCAATCGGGCACACTAAGTTTAATATTATTGTCCTTAACTCTTTGTGAGCATGATGCAATCGAGTGCATGGGCTTAGTAAGTGCGATGAAAGGTTCCCTAATTGGAGGGGTTAAAATCCTTTACCATGATGCTTCGCTGCAACCGATTGATGTGTGTTCGGTTGAATGCAAGATATGTTCAGTCGGGCATACTAAGTTTGATATAGTTATCTTCGTCTTTG
>SKCR01031291.1:0-16482 GCA_019454045.1 Zanthoxylum bungeanum | reverse complement strand
TTTGACATTGGAATATGTTAATTCATATTTAGTAATGATTTAGAATCATTCAAAAATTTTTCGGACAATTTCGGACTAAAATGAACAAAATACAAAGTGTAAGGCAATTCGGTAAATTCACATAAATTTGATTTATTGAATTTGATTTAATAATTTAACTATTGGGTAATTAAATAAATATGTTTATTAATTAATCCGAGAAAAATTTTTGAAATCGAAAATTTGATTTTCCACCGTTTCCCCGCTGCGTTACCGGATTTATCCCCTAAAACCCCCTACAGAAACAATATGTGAATACTCATAAAGTAAGGCAGAAACATACTTACAACGATCGGTTTTTGCGACGTGAGGAACGACGAAAATCTTCAAGCTTTTCCCTCCAAGTTCTCGACTTTGTGCTCCTTGTGCTCCTCCATTTTCGGTCAAGCTCCATGGATGAGCTCCAAGCTCAAGCTTTTTGTGGTGATTACATGCTCATGAAAAAGATTCCCTATCACCCTTAGAATGACCCTTTATGTGCTAGAATTGGTAAGATTTGCCACAAATCTTCCTAGTAGCTTCTTCTCATCCACGGTTTTGTGAAAGAAAAATGAGAGAGGATGAAGTTTTGGCCCCTTGGCCGAAAACTATGAGAGAGAGAGATGAATGAGATGTATATATTTATTTTGTTTTCTAACAACATTAATGAAAAAGCTTTACAAAATTTGGTATATCATTTCCAAAAGTCAAACCAAAATTTTGGAGCCAAAATCTCATTTAATGCCTCACAACCACTTCTTCTTTCATGAATAGTGACTGCATGTCAATCACTCAAAGTGACAAGACATCCATCCACTTGAATGATGTGATGTGACGCGTGATGTTACTTGTTGTCGCACTTGAATTCAAAATGCGAGTGCGCCCGCAATCACTCCCGGCCGCTTCGCTAATTCCGAATTAACGAATTTTTCGTTGCGACGTAATTAAATAATTATGCCTAGCAAAATTACTATTCACGTCGCTAACGAATTAATTCTAAATTAACTCGTTTGCCCGAATTAAAGTCTAATTTTAATTCCGTTTCGAAATCCAATTTCATATAATATATCGAATATATTATTTTATCGATTAATTCCAATTAATCGTTTCTCTCTCTTTTGATATTTTTTATTCCAGATAAAATATCTCCGTAATTAATCCCATATTAATTTTCTCTCTCATCTAATTAATATATACAAATATATAAATTTTGTAATGTGTAAATTTTAAAAAATGTTTTAAAAAAAGTCATTGCAAATATTTGATAAGGATTTTTTTAGTAAATTAACAAGGAGATAACGGGAGGGGTTGTGTCTGTTGGCAGGGGGGGGGGGGGGGGGGAGATCAATTTTCGTCATATATATCGGGAGATCAATTTTCGTCATATATATATATTATATAATAAAGGAGAATGGTGTTGGAGGAAAGAGAGTGTATCCAACGGCTCTCTTTATGTGGCTTAATTGAGGGCCCCAAATCATTTCATTGGTAATTGGAGGAAAGAGAGTGAATTGATTGATTAAATGGTCAAAAATTTCAAATTTTCAAATTAAAAAATAGAAAGTTAAAATAAATCATTTAATTAAAAAATAAATTATTTAATTCTGTAACACCGTGCCGTAGGCACGGCAAATACTGTAACACCGTGCCGTAGCACGGCCAAATACTGTAAACATCGTGCCGTAGGCACGGACATCATTTAATTAAAAAATAAAATGATTTAATTCTGTAACACCGTGCCGTAGGTACGAGCAAATACTGTAACACCGTGCCATAGGCACGGGCCAAATACTGTAACACCGTGCTGTAGGCACGGGCAAAAACTAGTATATATTATATAATTTTTTATAATTGATATTTTAAAAAAATTTCAGAATGAGTGATCATCCCTACTCGGCACTCGCATATAAGTATCTCATCATTAAATGTAGTATTGATCTATATCATTTCTTTATGAGGGCTGCTTCACGCTCCCTTCCCCATTGTAAACCTCCCCCCTCCCTTGTCCCCCATACAAATTACTTCTTTACCCCCTCCCCAAAAATCATATATATTATATATATATATATATATATATATAATATATATAATTATATTATTAATTATTTTTTTTATTTTTTTTTAAATTTATATTTTTTCCTCTTTATATATCTATTCTTTTTATTTGTTTAATAAATATTACAAATTATTTTATTTATTGTTATTTATTTGTGTTTTATTTATTTATTTATTTATTTTATTCTTTTTTATTTTTAACACTACTTATGTATAATAGAAATGTTATCTTGTAGTTAGAAAAATATATTTTAAAAGAAAAGTGCAAGTAATAATATAAAAAGTACACTTAAAATATAAAAAACACAATTCTAATTTATGTTGCCTCCAAAGTCTCCTCCTGTCGCACTTGGCGCCTGCTTCATCTCTGCCTGTAAGTCGACTTCTATGTTCTGTGTTGTACGAAAGGACTCAACTATGCTTTGAGATGAATCTGCCATATGAGAAACTTGTCTATCATATGCTCTCGCATACATGGATCCATCCCATCTAATATCTCAACTGTTAGTGTTGGTGCTCGGAGCGCCAATCCGGATCGTATTTATGTTTGATTCATGAATACGAACAATCCATTTTTCCATAATATTACATATTAATGGTTGCACCTCATGTTTTTATATATGTATTCAATCTAGTTACGATTAAATTGAAACTCAATCTGATTTAGTGATACGTATATATTAGATAAAGACCCCATGATTTACAACGTAGTGCGCAGTTACAACATAGTTTGTAATTGAAATTGGGAAGTGTCACTATAAGTTGTATATTCTCAAATAAATTTCATGGTCAAGATTTACTGACACGAGTCGGTTAGTAAAATCCGTTGAGACCAGTACATGTCGTATATTGGGACCTGGTCCGATGGTTTATCCCAATGAACCATGAGTCTCGGGAGACTCGTATAAACATGTAGGTGTTTATTTGATAAACAATGAACGACTCACCGAAGATTTCCTAATAGATGGTACACCAAAGTCAATATAAATCTTCTTGAGTCGAGTAGCATAATGGTCATTCGACTTGAGATATCACTGTGGATATATGAGACATCTTCCACATTTTGATGACAGTCATGTCATCGATCTATTTAGATCAGACCTCCGCTTGCTCGTTGGGTGTGGACCCATGCTCATGATATCCTGTGAGTATCAGATAAATCCGTCAGTCCTGGGTATATGACATAAGTATCATGTACGTATTTGCGATCTAGTAAATTCATGGCCGTGGTATACTTCCGAAGCGAGTTCCGAGTGTTATTTAGAGATCTTAAATTTGTAAGTCGATTATATTATACTTTAGGGATTTGACATTCCTATCTATATCCCCGGTATAATATTGATAGCTTGTGACAGATGAATTATATGTTAGCAATGACCTTGACTTGCATAGTTTAGTGAGATTATCTATGGTCGTCATAATTTACTATTCGTGGTCGTCATAATTTATGAGTGGGTAAATTATGGACACAAAATTTGATTCCGTGACGGATAAACCTAAACTTAGAGAGTCCTACAATACGAAGTGTAATCATTGAGCACTTGGACACCGCGTTATGAATAATACAAATTATTCATAATACTTTATCAAATTAAATGAGTTAATTCGAATCGTTTAAACGGTTAAACGAAAATACATGCATTAAGGGACTTTGGTCAATTAATAATTAATATGTAATTATATTTGATACAAAATTTGATTAGATACATATTAATTAATTGTCAAATGAGATTTTGACACATGTCATAAATATATATATTTTGTAATTTAGTGTAAATAAAAATACACACATATATATAATAATAATAATAATAATAATAATATTAATTAATTATTTAGATATTTAAATGTTAAATATTTAGATAATTAAATAATATCTATATTACATAATTGTTATGTCATATGTTTAATTATTATTGGTTATTAATGATATTAAACTTTAAGGTTGAAGTATTCAATTTGATTTTGTCTACTTTAAACTTAATGTTTAATTAAATCAAATAATATTCATTTGTAATAATTATTATTACACATGTTTATTTATTTTGGGTAACAAGTCGCTTGCTTTATTTAAAGCTTATAGTTATCAATTTGAATTTGATAACTTAAAGCTTATTAAATAATTTTGTGAAAGGATAATTATGCCCCCTATTTTCGGCCATTTGTATACATAAAGGGAAAATTATTTTCTCTTTAATTAAGTGGTTATGGCCAAGCCTCCACCATTTTAGAGAGCTTCCTAAATGGTTCTTGAGAGAAAACTTGAGAGAAAGTGAACAAATCAAGAAGAAAGCTTAAGGAAATTTGGAGATTTTGAGGTAATCTTTAATATTCTTAAGCTTAGAAAATATGTTTCTTATTCTTGAGTATCTAGAATTGTTCTAGGGTTTCTTTCTTTCTTAAATTTTGGGGCTTTTTGATTTGGAGGATGAATTGAGAGGCTAGATGCATGTGTGAAGTTAGATTGAATAATATTAGTGTAATATTAGTTCAATTTTATCATTTGATAACTTGTTGTCATTCTAGAGTGTTATGACCACTCTTGTAACTCCTAGAATTGTTCTTGAATTCTTCATTGGTGGTGGCTTTGATTGGTTTCAATATTAATATGATTAATGTTAAGAAAATTGGATTTAAAGCATGAAAAATGATATTTTTGGCACCCAGATCAGATTTGAAAATTCTGAAATTTTGGTGATGAAAAATATGTTATTTAAATATATTGGATGTGTATTGGACATTGGAATAATTGCCGAAAATTGTTTGAGTTTGAAAATATACGAGAGCGGTGAAAAACTGCGTTACATGGTGAGTTTCGAGCTTACCGTGTGTCCGCTATCCAAACAGTGAATTGGTCACTGTTTGGACATTCCATGAACTGCCCAAGTACTATTGGGGCTGACCTGGGCAGCCCCCGTGTGTATTGGTTTGTCGGTTTGGATAAAAACTCGTTTTATGCTATTTTGCGGAAAAATATTTTCGTAAAAATTTCGTAGTGTTTCTAAATTATTTATGTCATTATTCGATATCGAATAAATATATTTAGGTGAAATATGAAAGAAATATTCATATGGGATATTGAATAATTTATTCGGTAAGTTAATTTTTTTAAGGTTACAATTTCGTCTGAACCGCGCCTTCTGCTGCGTCTGACCCCAACAAAATGGTATTAGAGCGAGTCTGATCCTACATCCATTATATTTGTCATACTTGATATATGATATATAATCCAATTTTGATATTTGCACATGCTTGTAATATAAATATTTCTTGATTTTTCGGTTCTACGCTAACGGGAAAACGTAACCGAGATTTAATGGTTAAGTTAAGTTATGTTTTTATGGGTAGAATTAAACTGTTGAGAAATTGATCTAGATTAAATATCTACATTTTATGTAGAGTAAAACCCTCTTTTGGAATATCCCCACTTAAATAAGGCATTAAAATGACTAGTATTATGAATACTTATTTCTTGGTCCACCTTGTCAGTTCGGATGCAAATGATTTCTTGATGCTGTAGCTGTATCGTGCCAAATTTGTGCAGTTATGGTTGATGGTAGTTCATTTGCGCCGGTAGAACTTATATGATAAGAGATGAATTCAAGTGAAAGTGGAAATCCTGAATGTGCCAAAGCTGTCAGGACTACATCGGTAGCTTGAGTTTGTCATTGCCAAGTGAAGCCTTGATACGCCTCCTGTGAACGTGCCAAAACTGTCACAACAAAAAATGACCATGACCAAAATTAGGAGTCACAGTGAATGTGATTGACAATGAATTATCTACATGTGAATAGACGTAGGTGAGAACTTGCCAAAGTTGTGAGTCGAAATATATTCATGGGGTCCACTTCTCACTATGAAATTCAATTTAATTGTTGAATTCCCATTTTCCGTTGGGGATTATGGTATTACGTAAAGTAGTGGGAGGCACTGCTGGTTAAAAAATCCATAACTAAGATAGTGTGTAATATTATGAAAATTATCGCTTATGTTTTCCTTATTCTATTATGTTGATAGAATTAAACTTTTAATTCACTGTATGCATATTTTATATATGTTTTCTGACTTCACTTATGGTTGCAGATTTCTAAAATAGGTTATATATTAAGAGTAGGCTTGGATATTGTTAGATTAGTCTAAACCATCGGGAACTGTTGTTCCGATTTTCTTAAAAAATCAAGATGGTTAGTGACCTAGTTACTAAGTCATGATAGGTAATCTAAATAAATATCTGTTTTTAGGATATAATTCTCTAAAGAGAATAGTTTCTTGTGCAGTAAGGACTGACGTGAATTAGTTCTTGTCTCGAGATTCTTGACTGGCATTAAGACAACCCATTAGGTATTTATTTATCTGATAATGACGTTTCTTGGCTTTAGTGACCTTTAGAGGTCACGTGTCTGACATAATTTTCTAATCAATTATTTTCAATTATTGTGAATAGTTGAAGGCAAATTATAAAGCTAAAGAAAAGAGATGTGTATAGTTGTGTGTAGAGAATATTGATTCTTACAATACGACAATTATAGGTATTGGATATCGGATCTTTAATCTAATTATTTAAAATATTCTTGAATGATTATTTTGATATTTGATAACAGAACTTGTGAATATTGGATAGTTACTTGTTCTTTATAAATAGTTGTTACATATTTTAATACGACTAGTGGTGTCATTGACCTAGAGATAAACTTTAAGAAAAATATTCGGTTAAATAAATAACTTAGAATAATATTTTATGAGATTTGATCACTTAAACATTAGATGCTTATTCTGTATGGTAAATGATGGTCTGATAGGAGATCACACCACATATCCTTATCGATTTAATGAATATTGTATTCGAGAATGTGATTAAATCTCATTTAACCAATGATTGTCATTGGACTATAAGATTTATTAAACTGATACATTAGATGTATGTAGTTTAATGAATTGTAAATTTCTTAAGTAGTTTTCCTTACTTCGTAACTTAGTCTATGCGGTTGTCATGACTTAGTTAATATTCTGATGAAATGCGGATAAAATATTTTGATTGGTTTAAAAATATTCGATCTGAAATTTGAAAACTGTATCTTTAAAATTTATTGGGAGTCTTTGAATTGTTCAAAGATGTTTCATACGATCAAACATATGAATTTATGGTAACTAGTTCTAAGATTATTCAAAGAATATGATTCTTTCTCAATATGATTCTTCTACGATTCCATCGTGATGGAATTGATTAGTGGGAGGAATCGAATCTTATATGATTTGATTCGTTTGATATTGAGTGTTACCAAATTAGTTTCAATACTCTTGGGCTTATGCTCCAGTAATACTAATTCATCCTTTTAATTAAGGTTCCATTAGTTTCTACAGTTACGTATGTGATATGTATAGGTAGAAAATTCGAATCTTGAAAAGTTTGATATTTGTATCTTTCTTTTATATAATGGTTATATAATTCAAAGTACTTGAGCCTTGGAGGTACAAGTAAAAGTTTATCATTTATTCTATTTAATAGAATATTATATATTATATTTGATAGAAAATCTTTTCAACGATCCCGAGTAATAAAATTATTTTATTACTTGGTGTATAACATCAGATGTTGACCATTGTAGAAAAGATTTGACTTATTGAAGTGAAATGTGAGGGTGATAAACGATAAATGGAACTACATAATTAATAAGATGAAAAAACCCTTAGACATCTTCCATATAAGTCCAATAGGATGTCAAAATCATTTGCGGAGTATTTGATACTTAATGGTTCTGTTGTTTTCTTATCGAAGAAAGTTATCATATATCTTATAGTGGGAGCGATATTTGATATCGATTCCAGAAGTTAGCATTAAACCAAAGATCCGAGATTGTTCATAGCTTATTACGATCAAGTTTTGAACTTGATTAAGCTTTCGTTATGAATCGTTCATAAAGTATGCAAATGGTTTGCACAGCAAAAGAAAAGTGAGCTTATTAAGGGTTTGACCTTTATAGTATGACAGTGAGAAAAGTTATACTCAACAATCTATTGTAGATTATGAGGAAACCCGTCTCTAGTTGCACTAATTGAACAATTAAAAATATGTTGATTAATGTTGATATTAAACTGTGTATTTTAGCTAGGAATGCAAAATGGCATTTTTGAATGGTTTCTTCGGATAATAGATCCATTGTGATTTCTTTATTTGAAGAGTTCATTCTGGAATGGCCCTTGAGTTTGTATTCTGCTAAGATCATAGTTTGATATACTAGCTTATAGAGCCTATTGTAGACTCAGATGAGCTTTCCGAAAATCTGTGTTCACTTATTTTGATATCAGTTAGATTGTCTGGTTTTATCAAAGCATAGAGAATACATATGTGATAGTAGGGTTAGTGGGAGCGTAAATTTATTTTTCTAGTGTTATATATCCTAACGACATTATCATTATTAAGGTAATAATGAGATGTTTATGAGGTAAAAGGTTCACATAAGTCTTCTTTTCTCCGTGAAAGCAGTGAGAGTAGTCTCTGTCATATTTGATATAAAGTTTTATATATAATATAAAATGAAGAGACATGTGAGATACTCTCATTAGTCGTGCATTGGATATGATCTAATAAATGACACAAAAGACTACTTGTGTGACAGTTAGTATAATTGTTTGACAGTTAGTGTGTCTCTTAAATATAATATTAATCTTTCATAAATCATGATTTCTTTTTGGAAAGAGAAATTGATTAGAATGTCTAGTCAATCTTATGCATCATATGATGATGTCATAATGAATACTATATCATATGCGATTGAAGATATCAATTTAATCGTAATTGTTACGAGCTATTTTGATACCCTGTAGACCGTAGAATGTGTCTTGAAATATGTTCTTTGTTATCTTTGAGATATTATGAATGAGTTTCTTATTCATTGAGAGTATAAACGGTAACAATTAAAGTCAGATTAGTTTTGAGTCTAATTATGACGTTAGACAGTCTAAGTCATAAAGAGTAAAAAAAGATACAGTGGGAGTGTCACGAATGATTCTACTGTGTTAGTGGAATTAGTTATAACTTATGAAGTATTAACTTATGAAGTTTCATAGTGACCTAAGATATTAGAAGATTTAATATTAGTGTTGTGCTTGTGGTGTTGGAGTTTGCTAAGGTCCCAATGATCAATAAACAAGCATGAAACATAAGTGAATACAATGAGGGAGTTGTGGAATACTCACATCGATCGGTTGAGCGACGTGGGAGGCAACAAAAATTTCCTTTTTCTGCCCACTGGACTGCTAGGCAGTTCACTGCTTTCCTCTCCAAGATTCGGCTTTGAGTCTTCAAGAATCCAAGCTCCAAGCTTCCTCAAACGATTCCCGGCTCATGGGTGGACATCCCTATCACCTTCGCATGTCTTTCGGAGTGCTAGCTCTATTGATTTTTGCCACAAAAACCATCACACTTGCTTCCCTCATTCACGGATTTTGCAGAAAACCAGTGAAGAATTTGGCCTCTAAGGCCGAGTGAGAGAGAGGAGAAAAGAGGAGAGAGAGATGTGTTTTGTTACAAAAATGGTAAATGGATATTCCAAAATCAAATACCAAATTTTTGCCTCCAAAAACGTCAAGCAATTAAAGTAATAAATGCTTGCCAACCACACACATCACTTGCCATCAATCAGTGAATAGTGACTGGCGTCAATCACTCAAAGTGAAAGACATCCATCACTTGATTGACAAATGATGTGACGCTAGTTGCGACTAGCGATTTGACGCTTGATTTGACTTGCGTGCCGCACTTGAATTCGAAATGCGAATGCGTTCGCAAACAATCTCGGGCTCGGGTTCGCTAATTCCAAATCAACGAATTTTCTGTTGCGACGTAATTAAATGATTACGCTTAGCGAAGTCACTATTCACGTCGCTAACAAATTAATTCTAAATTAATTCGTTCGCCTGAATTAAAATCTAATTTTAATTCCGCGTCGAAATCCAATTTTGTTTAATATATCGAATATATTAATTTATCTATTAATTCCAAATTAATCGTTATCTCTCTTTAATTGATATTTTATCCCAGATAAAATATCTCCGTAATTAATCCCAGATTAATTTTCTCTCTCATCTAATTAATCCCAGATTAATTAAAAGTGCGAGTCATACGTCATCGGTGAATCTTTGGGAAGCGACCCATGAGATCCCTGGATATGTTGGCAGTAAATTCGGTCATCGGACTATCCGAACACGTAAGTACCTAGTACAACGTTTTACCGATTTACAAGACAAGCTGGCTTCTAGCAAAGCGCCATGCCTACCCAATTCTCCAGAAATATCCTTACATGAATAAAGGATCTATATCAGGCGTAATATACGTAGTAGCGTATTTCGATCCAGTATCGGATGATCACATGCAAGGCCTGAGGCTGGTACAGTGTCTGCCCCGTACGAAGCATATATCGGATTACGAGCAACTAGTCTTTAATATCGGATAATCATGACCAAGTCATATTATCCCGACGGTTGCAACCTTTTTAGAGAACTAGTTCTGTATCCATGCGCGATCATCAACTCCATATGACTGGAGTGACACTTCCGTCTTGACATCACACCCAACACACTACGATTCTCAATAAACCCAGCATAGGCATACACAGAACCTGTTAAAGCCCTGGACGACCGCAACCAAAGTATATTGATTGTCTCAAGTATTAGCGGTGCAAGTCTCAGGTTAAGACCAAATACACATACCCTGATTTCGGACTTCCATAGACACATAATCATACTACCAATGGAATTCCGAGGGGTTCTATCCAGAGCGAAGCTGTTTCCCATACCATCGGTAAAACATAACCTCCTATTACACTTGCATGAGTATCCTATACCCAAATATATGAGAACTATGTCTTTGTGCCCTCACAACGCGCACAAGTGTAATACTAGTCTTTTACGTATTCATCGATGTCCAATCTCGATAATACTCTGACTAGGGATATTTAATGATTTATCCTTCATGGATTGATACTGTCTCATATCATTCTCAATCCAGGAACAAATCATAGGGACCTCATATCATTTATATATCTAGGTGATCTAATCACAAATGATAAAAGTGCAATCTCATTTATTACATAGTTAATTTGTACAACAACACCGTGATCTGTACAAATAGTGACGCTATGGGTCATAATTGTCCAACAATCTCCCACTTGGCCTATAGCTAGTCACTCAAGTGTCTTACACCCGAACTATGTACGGTTGACTCAAACTGCTGAGAAGAGGCTTTCGTCAGCGGATTTGTATGATTATCGTCTGATGCGATTTATACGATCATCACATCGCCACGATGTATGATCCGAATGAATCAGATGAATATCGAAGTTTATATCTGGATCGTTGATGAGACCATTAATTCTTTAGCCTGTGCTGACGCCTAGCTCAGCTGCTAACATAACTATATCTAATCTAATTAGATTTGTTATCGACCCAAATGGCTTCTATTGCCGCCTCAGCTGCAGGAATAACCCGCATTTGTTGTTTATTCGGTAACAATATCTTGCTTGGAAGATTTCCAGCTCACTGTACCGTTATTCAAACTGTATAGTACCTTTTGCGACTTATAGTCGTTTTATCGGTTTAGGAAACTTGCAGTAGTGAACCCATTCACTACAAGTTCTCCTTCTCCATAGATTAAGACAACATCCTTAGATCTCTAAGATACTAACGGATGTTCTTAACATCAATCCAATGACTATCACTTGGATTGGCCTGTTTGTGAATCCATATGCTCAAAGCGTATGAGACACCAGGTCGCGTACATTTTTCAATGTATGATTTCTCGGAGAGTTTTCTCGAAAGCCAAGCTTTCGCCGATTATTTTATGGGAATATCATTTCCAAGAAATGACATATTATCATTATTTCATAGGACAGTCACTGTCAGTGTGCTCCTACTAACCCTCTTATATACACAAGAATCATTTTTGTTTTGAATTAAATCATAAACTATTATGATTACATCAAAACGATAATTCTAAGAACCTATGCTTGCTTGAATCCAAACATGGATCGAACAACCTGTAAACCTCGTTTTCTAGTTTTGGTACGACAAAATCGACAGGATGTTATAAACATCCTCCAAAAGGTTTCCTTTTCAGGAAAGAGATTTTCCCGTAAAGCTGTCATATTTCATAAATGAAACATGCAGTTTTTTGCAAGCATTATCCAAATGGATTTACCGTGGCAACAGGTAAAAGGTTGAATCGAAATCAACACAATGTTGATAACGATACCTTTCCACTAAAATCCTAGCTTTATACGTTGGTATGTTGCCATCCATGTATGTTTTCCTTGAAGACTTATAAGTACCAATAGGCACGATGCCTTGCGGTACATCAACTAGTATCCAAACATAGTTGATATACATGGAATCCATTTCGGATAATATGGCATTTTGCCATAATTAGGGAGTCGATACCTTGTATCACTTCCTCATACGTAGTCAGTTGATAGTCCTCAAAAGATTAATATCTTTACGAGGTGAGATCAGAAACCCATACCCCAGGTTGTTTTCTGACTCTGTCCGACTTACTTGGTTCTTGTGTATTTGAAGATTATTACTCCGATTTTCATCGAGTTTTACTATCCTCCCACTTACCACTGCATATCGGTATTCCTCTTAAGAAAACCGCATGGCGAGCAATAATTACATTGTTCTCTAGTGAGATGTATAAGTACTATACTTCAATATCCCTAGGATAACCTACAATTGGCATTTATCCAATTTGGGTTTTAGTTTGGTATCATCGAAACATATGCCCAGCATTCCCAAATTATCAGGAATGAGAAACCTGGTTTCTTTCCTGTTCATATCTAATATGAATTCTGTCTAATAGATTAATATGAAACCTTATTCAAAATAAGTTCTGCACTGTTTATGCTTATCCGTTGAAGGAAATGGTAGCTCAGAGCGACTCATGATTAACCTTATCATGTCTAACATAATTCGGTTACTCATTTCGGACACACCGTCAGAATGACGTGTTCCAGGAGGAGTCCTCATTGAAAGAATACTATACTCTTTCAAGTCTACTAGAAACTTATTGCTTAAGTATTTTCCATTACGGTCTTACCGTGACAGTTTAATACTATAGCCGATCTGTTTGTCTATTTCGTGTCGAAACTTAAAAGTTTCCGATTTGTGTTCTTCAAAAGAAACACATAACCATAACGCGATGCCACATCCGTAAAGGTCACAAAATATTCATATCCACCTCTAGCCTAGCTAGACATGGGCCCACTTGCTTCATTATGAACTAGGGCTAACAGATCTGTGGCATTTACACTTTTACCAAGTAAATGTGTTATAGGCACTTTGCCCAATAAACTAGATTCATAGACTTTATTTGATTGAAATCAAAACAGTCCTAGTACCCACTCTTCAAAAGGTGTGGATATACGAGTCTTGTTTAAATTGCGTCCCAGACAACAATGCCACAAAAGTTTCATCTGATCAAATCAGTTTGAGCTATTTGTTTGTCATGTTATATATTTGAGATTTATTTATATTCAAAATATATATTCTTTTATTCACATCTAATGTGTTTATCTCAATATCATCTTTATATAATGAAACACTTTAGTGTTCTAGAATATAAAGGTTCACCCGCAGCGGGTTAAACACTGATATAGAGATAATATTTCTAGTCAAACTAGTTACATTATAACAGTTTCCTAATTTAAGTACACACTTGAAGGTAGTTCCCAAACTTAGGTATCTACGGTTAAAACAGCGACTTTCGTCCCGTTTCTAATTCGCAGATGAATCTCAATTGATGTCATTATCCTGCTCATAGCAGATTCTGATCATCAATATATATTTATATCACACTAAGTTTCTAAAATCCAATTTTAATACTAGTAATGAATATATTTATGACAAACATATTTGAAGTCAAAGCCTTGCTCGTCTTCAATTCCTTCATGTCTGCTTTGTCCAAACGGCAGTCACGCTTCCGCGATCCCGTTTGCTACATTTTAAGCAGACATTTTGGGATATGTCCTTTATCTTCCTAGAAGATTATAATGATTTTGCCTTTGCCTTTTTCAACACTCCAGAAGCCTTTGGCCAAGCCTTGGGTTTCTAGAATATCGAAGTAAGGTGCGACTTGCGCTACTTGCCTTATTGCAAATTTTGACTTTATCTCCTTGTGAATAGTCATTAACTCTCCAAGAGTTATTAATTGCAATTTAGTACTTCTAAAATCTAAGCATAGATTTATGAAGATCCTTCAATTTCATTATCATACTTTAAGGATCTAATCCTTAGTCCTGATTCAGAAATTAAAGAGTCTACTATGACAAGCTTAATGGATTAAGCACTTAAGTTATTATCACATAAATCTTCCAAAGATTATGCTCTACTATTTGCTTAACTCCGGGCTTAGGCCTAATATGTTATTTTATCAAATAAAGTAACTTATTAGTTTCCAGGACCATCCTGAAATTATTCCCAATTTGAAAATTAAACCATTTAAATACATTTTCCCTAGGATTATGTTTTAAATGTCAATCTTTCATTTTTATCTTGATTTTAATAGTCCAACTATTTAATCAACGATATAGGTACTATTATAATGATTACAATAGTCCAACTATTTAATCAACTATAATTTAATAGATTAAAATCAATTATATTGATTACTATAATCTAATTATAAAATCAACTATAAATGAATAGTTTGAATATAGTCCAACTATTTATTAAAAATAACATTTAAATATTAGTCCAACTAACATTTAATTTATTTGACGAATGATATTTGTTTGAGCGTGTATGGCAAGTAATTAAACTAATATTGCAAATTCAATTCTTGCCTCCCACTATTTTTCGACGAGCCTCTAACTCTCTGTCGAGTACTCGGGAAACCGTGTTTCCTAGTGGGCTAGGATCCCGTTAAATATCACACAATCTTGACTTTGGCCAACAAATTGTATGATAATTAACTAGGTAGATCTCTAAGATCGATTGGATCCAATCCAATTCCTAGATCCGGTAGGGGGACATCCAAGTCCGAAACATATATCTTATATATGCCAATACATCCAATGTATTACCTAACCTTTTTCCTCTGAATCAACTAAGCCTTGGCTTTGGCACAACAAACTTAGTGATCCCAGTTAAGCGTGGCCCATTGACCATGGAAAACTTCGTAATCAATGTCGATGGACAAGAAGTGGTCTTGACTTTGGCCAACAAACCACAACTTGGACAAGACACCAATATGGAACAAAGCTCTCGTGATTCAAACACATCCTCGACGGACAAAGGCCTTGACTTTGGCCAACAAGCCATTGCCTGTCTTGGATCTTGAGTAAGAATCACTCAATGGAAGGAAAGACGCTTAATATTTTGCGAGGGTTTTTCGAGTGCAAATTGGCAACCAATTTATTATCTTTATTAAGGTCTCATCATCATACACCCTTAAACATGCATTCTAAACACATAATAAATCGCGTATGAATAAATAATAATGATATGCGGATGGATACTTTACACATTGATCCTAGATCAAATCTCTCACTTTCTCTCTCCCGCTAGCATATGTATTACTTCTACCCGTTACACTACACTTCTAAAGAAACCTCATTTACATTGAGGGGAATAGGTGAGAAGAGAATACAAAGAATATGGAGGTATAAGGCTGGACTCGCAGGTCCAATTAATAAATTCCAAATTTATTACAACAATTTCTAAAATTACCCCACCCATCTAATATCCATCCGATATACATTATTCATGCATCGCAACCATGTATTCACACAAGCATGTTATCAATCAATCCAATCAAATTAGTTAATATGATAATTAGTGATCATCCAATGTTCAAACAACGATTTGATTTTGCTCGAGTCAAACTCGTTTTTGCGAATAAGTACTCAAAGTATGAATTCTCGAATTAAATTAAACTATACAATTAAATCCAATTCAATTTGTATTTAATTCTAATTCACTATTTAATTCCAAATTAAAACTACACTTTATTAATAAACCTTTACGACTTAAATTCCAAATTTAATCGTTACGAGTCTCAAAGCCCGATTAACGTCCAACGTCAATTTAATTAAAGTCCAATGGGCTTTTAATTAATTTCTTAATGCGTGGACTTTTGGTCAACTCGGGTCGAACCCAATAACCAAAGTCTAATCGGGAGTTACCCCATAAGCCCAGAAATCAATTTAGGCCCATTAGGCCCAATTAAACTTTAAAGGTCCATTAGTCGCATTTGGGCTTTATGGAAGCGTTTTTGGGCCCAATTGGATCCAACCAATTTGCCTAAACCCAACTTAGTACAACTAAGCCCAATACCCCAATTACAACACAACAAGCCCAAATCCAATTTTAAGTCCCAACATAATTAAATTACAAAATTCCAAATTTCCAATTTAATTA
>SKCR01031290.1:0-16507 GCA_019454045.1 Zanthoxylum bungeanum | reverse complement strand
CACCGATATGCAACAAAACTCTCATGATTCAAGTACATCCTCGATTGACAAAGGTCTTGACTTTGGTCAAAAACAAACCAATGCCAACTTCGGATCTTGAACAAGAATCATTCAATGGAAGGATATTTGCTTAATATAAATGAGGGATTTTTCGCGTAATTGGCAACCAATTTATTTATCTTTGTTAGGTCTCATCATCATACACCCTTAAGCATACTTCTAAAACATCATAAAGCGCGTAAAGTAAATTAATAGTGATATGCGGATGGATATATAAACAACTTGTTCCTAGAACAAATCACTCCCTTTCCTCTCCCCGCTAGCACTATTCTACTCTTACCCAATTACATAATACAATAAGAGAACCTCATTACATTGAGGGGAATTAGGTGAGAAGAGAATACAAAGAGATAAAGAGATAAGGCTGGACACGCAGGTCCAATTTATAATTCCAAATTTACAATAATTTCTAAAATTACCATTTCCCTTCTAATATCCATCCGATATACACTATTCATTCATCACATACATATATTTTCAAACAAGACATGCTTTTTACAACCAATCTAATCCAATTAATTATTCTATGTTTAAGTGATCATCCAATGTTCAAACAACGGTTTGATTTTGCGCGAGTCCAACTCGATTGAGAATAAGTACATAAGGTACGAATTCGCGAATTATATCGAACTACTTATTAAATCTAATTAATAATTCGTATTCATACTATTCAATTATTTAATTCCAAATTAAATGTTTATACTTTTAATGTGCTTTAAAGACTTAGATTCTAAATCTAATTCTATTGGGTCTCAAAGCCCAACTAACATCCAATGTTTAATTTAATTCAAGTCAAATGGGCTTTCAATTGATTTATTAAGGCTTGGGCTTTGGTCAATGTGGGTCAAACCCAATTACAAGCCCAAATAAGGAATCACCCTTAAATGCCATAAAACCAATTTTAAGCCCATAAGGCCCAATTAAATTTTTAAAGCCCATTATATTATATTTGGACTTAATGGAGTGATTTAGGCCCAAATTGAATCCAATCATTTTGGCCCAAATCTACTTGGTCCAACCAAGCCATTATGCCCAAATACAATATTAAAAGCCCAATTCACCAATTAAGCCCATTAATTAAATTTTAATATTCCAAACATTAAAGTCCAATTAATTAAAGTGTAAAACCAAGATTAATATATTAAACCAATATTTCAAAAATACCCATTTAATTTATTAATCATCTATTGTTCAAAACATATGTCCAACATTAATTTGAACAAAAATCAAGTCCATTTTCATGTCCATTATCATTCGGCCAAGTGAGAATTTTTGTGTCGATTTGTTTTTCAATCCGATTGAATTACTAATCTACGTCCCATATACGTTTTAAGTCATCCAATGATCTTGTACACAAAAAATTCCAATACATCCAATGTTCATACCCATTCGGCCAAGGTTACATTTTTGGGGAAAATCATCCAATGCATTTTTCTCAAAATTGATTCCATATAACATCATTCTATATACATGTAAGCATACTCATTCATCAAATTTCACAAGAACATGCTTCAATCAATTTTATACCCAATTTTTAACCTAAAGTATTTCATGCTTAACCATGGCTCCATGATACCATTGTTGGTTTCTTATATATGTCCCAAGGAAAGATTAAGCATATGAAATACAACAATGAATATATATTAAAAGATGAAGTATGGCGGAATCATACTTACAAAGCTTTTGTGATGAGAAGTGATGAAGAAAATCTTTGAATCTCTAAGCTTCAAGTTTCGGCCAAGGGAGGAAGAAGAGTTGAAGCTCCAAGCTTTGTGTATTCCAAGCTCTTTGATGGTTTCCCTATCACCTCCTTTGATCCTTCAATGTGCTAGCAAATGGAGAAAAGAAAATCAAATCTTCTTTGCCCTAAGGGAAGTCACGGCATTGTGAGAGAGAGGAGAGTTGTATTGATCTTTGTTACAAAAATCATTTATATTTATGCCATAATATTTATTAAATTAATAAACTTATGACACAAATCATGCAATGGCTTAGAGTGTCAAACACTCAAACTCCATGCAAAACCATTGAGTGTATTGTACACTATCACCATGCAATGTATTATCAATTAAATAATGCATGTAATGACATGTGTCATGTGGGCCCCACACGTTTCCAAATGAAAGTGGGCCCACGTGCACTCACGCGTTCGGGTTCGATATTTCCGAAATACCGAACTTACGTCGCGACGTTAATTAAATCGAATTTAAATAAATAATTGCGCCTAGCGAAATTATTATTTACGTCGCTAACGAATTAATTCTAAATTAACTCGTTGCCCGAATTAAAATCTAATTTTAATTTCGCGTCGAAATCGAATTTCGATTATTATATCGAATATAATAATTTTATCGAGAACTATGCTGTTGTGCCCTCACAACGTGCACAAGCGCAATACTAGTCTATTCCGCATTATCGATGTCCGATCTCGATAATACTCCGACTAGGGATATTTAATGATTAAACCTTTATGGATCGATACTGTCTCATATCATCTCAATCCGGTATTAATCATATGGACTTTCGCCATTTATATATCAAAGTAAATAATATTACAAAACGGCAAAAGGCAATTTCATTATCACATAGTTAATTTTGTACAATAATACAATATCATTTACAAACAGTGACGCTATGGGACATAATGTCTAACAGAATGCATGAGCTACTTATCAGCAGATGGCCACTACATTATTCCATGATTTGATGCACAAAGAGATTAAAGTATATGTGGATGACATGGTGGTGAAATCATAGACAAGAACTGGGCATGTGGAAGCGCTGGAGAAGTTCCTTCAAAGAGTTGACAGATATAACTTGTGGCTTAATCCCAAGAAATGTGTGTTTGGGGTAACATCAGGAAAATTGATGGGACATATAGTAGAAATGGGAGGGATAGAAGTAGACTATGAGAAAATCAAAGCAATCACCGAAATACCCGCACCGAAGACTGAGAAAGAAGTTAGAGCATTCCTCGAGAAAATTTAGTATATCAGTCGGTTCATCGCCAAGTTGACGTCATTATATGAGCATATCTTCAAACTGCTGAGAAAAGACCAACCAGTGAAATGGAATGAGCAATGTCAAACAGCCTTCAACAAGATCAGAGAATACTTGTTAAAGCCTCCTATATTGAAACCACCAAGACTGGGCAAACCCTTGGTATTGTATTTGGCCATAGAATCAGAAGCACTGGGGCAATGATGGTACAGGCAGATGAGACAGGGGTAGAGCACACAGTCTACTATCTCAGTAAGAAGGTGCTTTTGTATGAAGCCCGCTATCAAGAATTAGAGAATATTTGTTTGGCAGTAGTGTGGGCGTCCAGAAAGTTGCGTCATTATTTCCAATCTTACAAGATCCAAGTGGTAGCAAAGGAGAATCCTTTGAAGTATCTGCATTCAGTGCCTTCGCTAGTTGGGAAGTTAAGAAGATGGTTGGTATTGCTAACAGAGTTCGATATTGAGTACCTCACTTCCAAAGTAATCAAAGGGCGAGCCGTAGCAGAGTTCCTGGCATTGTAACCTATTGAAGGTGATCAGTACAAGTTTGAATTCCCAAATGAAGAGATCCATGCAATAACAGTTCAAGGATGGAAGATGTACTTCGACGGAGCAGTGAATTACAAAGGAGCCTGAATTTGGATCGTGATAGTGACCCCCGAAGGAGAAACCTTGCCTATGGCCAAGAGGTTGACGTTCGAAGTAACTAAAAACATGGCCGAGTATGAAGCATGTGCTTTTGGATTGATTGCACTGATAGCCATGAAGGCTGAGAGCGTGGAGGTCTACGGCGATTCGATGTTGGTAGTCCGACAGATGCAGGGAGAATGGGAATTGAAGGAAGAACGGTTGAAACCTTACCTTTTTCACCTCATAAAGTTGGCTCAGGCTATCCCCGATTGTAAGTTTCAGCACTTGCCGCGAGAAGAGAATCAGATGGCAGACGCATTAGCTACACTTGCAACGACTTGGGAAAATCCAGAGAAGTTAGTGATGAGACCATTAGTATTGACAACAGCAAGCATACCCGTTTATGAGATAGAAAGAGTTTTGGAAGTGGAGATCGATGACGGAAAACCTCGGTACCATCATATTTATTGATACCTGGAACACATTGAACTCCCCGAAGGAGCAAGCAGAAAAGACAGAATAACCATTTAGAAGTTGGCTTCTCAGTATGTGATTTTGAAGGGAGAGCTATACAAGAGGCATGCAAATGGCATTCAGCTGAAGTGTTTAAGAAAAGAAGAAGCTCAGAAGGCAATGGAAGAAATACACTCTGGGGTATGTGGACCGCACACGAATGGGTTGAATTTGTCTCGCAAGATTGTAAGACAAGGTTTCTACTGGTTGACCATGGAGACAGACTGTGCAAAGCTGGTAAAACATTGTCAAGATTGTCAAGCACATTGTAATATGAACCATCTGCCTCACACAGAGTTACACAGACTATCAGAGCCATTGTCTTTTTCAGCATGGGGAATTGACATGATCGGAGAGATTCGACCGAATGCACCGAATGGACATCGTTTCATAGTGGTGGCAATGAACTACTTCTCAAAATGGGTGGAAGCCGAGTCATTTCGTAACGTCACAGTAAAGCAGATGGCAAAGTTCATAGCTTGGAACATCATATGTCGATATGGGATGCCGCATCATGTAGTGACAGATAACGGAGTTCAGTTTCAAGGGGAAACGAAAGCGATGCTATAGAGATATGAGATAGGACATCACAAGTCATCACCATACAGGCTGCAGGCAAATGGGGTAGTCGAGGCAGCCAATAAGACAGTAAAGAAGATATTAGCCAAGATGATAGAAAACTGCAAAGATTGGACTAACAAACTACCGTACGCACTGTAAGGGTACAGAACATCAGTGAGAATAGCAACAGGAGCCACGCCTTACTCTTTGGTCTATGGAATGGAAGCAGTACTACCCGTGGAAGTTGAGATACAGTCCTTGAGGGTATTAGCAGAAACAGAGTTACCTGAACAATGATGGGCCTTGCAGAAGTTGAGATACGTCAGTATCGATTTTCAGGAATGAACCCCAGGGGGCGAAGTCCGCAGTTGAAATGAAGAATTCCAATGGAGTGAATAAAAAAAAGGAGATTGAGAGAGAGAAGTCCTTGATGGCTAAGCATATGTCCAGTGATGACATTGTTTACTGTAGGGTGAAACCTTAGAAACGACAAGTGCGAGATGTGCTCTCATCCGGTATTCTGAGTCGTTGATCTCGGCTAGACTCGTGAGCACTTGATTACAGGATCTTTGCAGCAGAAGACTGAGTAGTCGGTGAGATGACTAGTTGAAGAGATGGTGGATCAGTGAATGACCATTTGCCTAGATTTCCATCATTATGCTACGATATATGATATGGTTGGAAACAAAGAAGAAGTCTTTGAAAAGAAAAAAAGGAAAAAATAGACCACCTATAACCGATAAGCGTGAAGCTACCCATGGGCGAGTATTAGGACCACCATGAGGAGAAATGTTACCTTAAAGGGTAGGTGTGTCGAAAAAAAAAGAGAAAGAAAGAAAAGAGAAAAATGAAAAGTCAAAATGAAAAGAAAAAAAAAAACGAAAGAAAAGAAGAAGAAAAACCATATCATGTTGAGTATGAGAGAGTAATCACAGAGTATGATCAAGATATCTCGGTTGGTTAGACCCACTGATCCAATTCTACGAGACAAAATCATCGAGTTGGCTTACTTAAGGATTAAGCTGCGAAAGAGCCTTGGCACACACACACTAGGAGTCTAGTTCAGATCACTTATTCAGATGATCGGATCTGAGTGCATTAAGTACTTTGAAGGTTCTCTGGTTTCGACGTGAAGCATCTGTTAAGGACGAAAATATGTTTAGCTATCAGGATTATCTCGTGAGAGGCAATACAGTATGTTAGAATGACCATCACATCATCAGTATCGGTTTTTGGGGATGAGTCCCGGGGGGCAAGGCCCACATCAGCATCACTTTTGGGGAAAAGTCCTCGGGGCAAGGCCCACATCAATATCAGTCTGGGGGCGAGGCCCACATCAGCATCATTTTTGGGGATGAGTCTCGGGGGCGAGGCCCCCATCAGCATCAGTTTTGGGGATGAGTCTCGGGGGCGAGGCCCACATCAGCATTAGTTTTGGGGATGAGTCTCGGGGGCGAGGCCCACATCAGCATCAGTTTTGGGGATGAGTCTCGGGGGCGAGGCCCACATCAATATCAGTTTTGGGGATGAGTCACAGGGTCGTGTCCCACATAATCAGTTCCAATTTTGGGATGCGTCCCAAGGTCGTGACCCACATTTTCAGTGGTATTGGGATGCATCCCGGGTCGAGGCCCCTTTGTCGGTTTCAGTTATTGGGATGTGTCCCAGGGTCGATGGCCCCCTGCATCATCAGTTCCAGTTTTGAGATGCGTCCTAGGGTCGTGACCCATATTGTCAGCGGTATTGGGATGCGTCCTAAGGTCGAGGCCCCCATTTTCGGTTGCAGTTATTGGGATGCGTCCCAGGGTCGATGGCCCCCTGCATCATCAGTTCTAGTTTTGGGATGCGTCCAAGGGTCGAGGCCCCCGTTGTCCGTTACAGTTATTGGGATGCGTCCTAGGGTCGAGGACCCACTGTATCAGCTGTTGTAGTTCCGGGATGCGTCCTAGGGTCGATGACCCACTACATCATCACTTGTAGTTCCGGGATGCATCCTAAGGTCGAGGCCCACTACATCATCAACTCAACTCGAAGTAGCAGGCAAGTCAGGTGGCAGCTGCCGAGCCAGGTAAGTAAAATGCATTGCATAACTTTGATAGGATTGTGACTGTCACACACTACACAAGTTCCATCAAAGTGGGGGCGACTGTAGGCACCGCATTTTTACATGTAAGTCCCGATGATGAGTCTCATATAGAGAAACTACCTTTTAAGTTGTGGAAGTCGTGGGAAATGGACGTCGGAATGGAAAAGTTAAAAATCAATACTTTGTTGGATTTTTATTCGTTGCTTAGCCTCGGGTTGTCTTTTTGAACCTCTATTTTAAAACTCACCTTCTCACAAACAGCCTTCAATTAACACCAATACAACCCCTGAAAACAGCCTCTGACCTGTACCCCTGGAGTCATGCCTAAAGCCCCTGAAAACAGCCTCTGATATGTACCCCTGAACTGCACCAAACTGCCACTAATATGTACCCCTAAAACGCACCAAACAGCCTCTGACCTGTACCCATGAGCCCCTAAAAACAGCCCATGAGCTGTACCTCTGAACCGCACCCAATTGCCCTTGACCAGTACCCCTGAACCGCACCAAACTGCCTCTGACTTGTATCCCTGAACCGCACCAGACACCCTCTGACCTGTACCCCTAAACCGCACCGAAGACAGCCCCTGAGACACACCCAAATGCCCCTGAAAAATGCCTCTGATACACGTCCAAGGAGTCCATTCACGCCCATCACCTTCCAAATTAAACAAAACACATATTAATCACATACCTAAATGAAACAAATCAAATCAAATCAATATATCATCTTCTCATCAAACCAAATCATATCTAATCACTTCCTAATTAAAAGATTTTTCCCTATCACACACTAATTAAAAATATCTCTCATAAATTACACAAATCCTTTCCTTTTTCACACAAGGTAAACCCCAACCCTTTGCTTATAAAAAGAAGCTTAAACCCAACCTTGAAGCCCTAACAACTCACACCCATAGCAACAAGAAACAAATCAAATCATTCTCTCTTATCCTCCTCTCTACCATCACCGAAACACTCTCCCAAAACAGCAAAGGAACATCACCAAAACACCCCCATAAACAGTAAGCATCATCACCGAAACATACCCCTAAAACATCCCTTCCATTCACCGAAAATCACAGCTCAAAACAGTCCCTACAATCCACGAAAATCACCCCTGAAACTGCACTACAGTGACCGAAAATACACCCCCAAACAGCAGCCCAAACACCCTCAAACAGTAGACTAAACTACTGAAAACAGTTACCCAAAAAACTGCACCTTAAGACACCCCAAATATCGCAAATAGTAACAAAAAAAACAACAAGAAACAGCAGCGAAACGGAGTAAAATAACAGTCCAAACATCGAGGTAATGAAGAGAAACAACGAAACAGTGAACCGAAGGAGTTGCGGAGCATCAACCATTCCGACAACCGCGTAACGCACTTTCGAGAGATGACAAAAGAGGTTAGACCCTTGGGCACCTTCTTTATTTATTATCCTTTATTTTCATTTATTTTAGTACTTTATTTCATATGAGTATTGTGGATTGGTGCATGATGTGATTTTCAGATGAACGGAATATGTGGTATATCAAATGGAAACCCGAACGTAAATTCCGTAGCCGAATCCGAATGGACGGTATTACGGTTTGCACTCGGGATACAATGCCATGTACCACTTGAGAGATTCACATGTTTCGTTTCATCCAACCATGCGTTTTAAGCATGATTTAGAGTCGTTAGTATGTTATTTATTTTTATGCATGATTTAGTCGTTAGTATGTTATTTATTTTTAAGCATGATTTAGTCGTTAGTATGTTATTAGTTTCTGCATGTTACTTATTTATGCATTGTAATGTAATGCGCATGGGCAAATAAAGTTGGATTAAAGGTCCTCCGTTTTGAGGGATGAAAAGCCAAATGGCTACCTTTACCATGACGTTTTACCGCGCCGGACGAAGTATGTTTGATTGAATGTGACATATGTTTAATCGGACATACAAAGTCCCATATCATTGTCTTATTTATTTGTATGCAATCTAATGTAATGTGCATGGGCTTATTATGTTGGTCTAAAGGTTCTCTACTTGAGGGAAGAAAAGCCTAAAAGGCTACCTTTACCATGACATTTTGCCGCGCCTTTTATTATTCCGTTTTTTGCTTTCTGTATGCCATCTCCTAGTTAAATCATGCATTGTAATGTAATGTGCATGGGCAAATCAAGTTGGATTAAAGGTCCTCCACCTTGAGGGATGAAAAGCTTAAAGGCTACCTTTGCCACGACGTTTTGCCGCGCCGGACGAAGTACACTCGATTGAATGTGAAATATGTTCAATTGGGCATATGTGTCCAACATCATGTATTTGTTTATCCATATATGTGTTTGTGTCATTTCAGATGCCATTGGAAATCTCGTTCGAACGCATTTCCAAACGCTACACTAACGTATACATCATGCCTCATTCCTTTCGAACGCGTTTACGAACGCTACACGAATGTATGCATTCGGTCTCATTTCTGTTCGAAGGCGTCTCAAAACGCTACTCGAACGCGCATGCATTTTATTGTATCATGCATCAGGTTCTATCCCGTTCGAACGCGTTATCAAATGTTATACGAACACGGACATTTTGTTTATCGTTCGAACGCGTTATCAAACGCTACTCGAACGCTTATATGGAGAAGCTGCTACATTGTTCTCTTCTTCTGTTATTGTTTCTTCCTCATTTTCTGCCTTTTTATCTTAACTGACTTGGTCCTTAAGGGCATCTCTAATCTCTAATCCACTTCTAAGGGTTATGGCTTGACACTGCTCTTTAGGGTTGACCTTATTATTACTAGGAAATGCCTCTTTCTGTTGATTAGTCATGAAAGAGGCAATCTGCCAAATCTGCACTTCTAAAGGCTTGATTGTTGCTCTGATATTGCCCATGTGTATTTCAATATTATTCAGCCTTGAATCTCAAACCTCTTTAAAGTTTTAACAACAAACATGCTAATGAGGTATACTAGAGAATGATCATGCTCGGCTCTTTGATTGTTAAAGCCAGAAATAGGTTGCAAGACATTCTCTGTGTTAGCATATGATATGTTCAGCTGATAATAGTTAGGCATAGGATTTCCTCTATGGTTGTTGAAGTTCCAATTATTCACATATTGGACTTGCTCATATCCTGCGTCAGGTAAGATCATTATATTAGTAGCAGTAGCTTCAATAGATGGTTGGCACTATTGATTGGTTAATGCTGCTAGATGAGTCGTGAGGGATGATACTTGAGCTGTAAGTGCAACAATAGGATCCACTTTGTACATACCAGCTACTTTAGCCACAGTAATACGTTCACTTGGCCATTGGAAATTGTTAATTGACATCTCCTCCAGTAGAGCATAAGCATCTTCAGAAGATTTCTTGAACATGGTTCCTCCAGCAACTACATCGACCATGGTTCTATTAGGACCATTCAACCCATTGTAGAATAACTAAATCTGAACCAGTCTTCAAAATTATGTTGTGGGCACCTCCTCAGTATATCTTTAAAGCGCTCCCAGGCCTCGTACAGATTCTCAGCCTCCAACTTCCTAAATAGCTTAGGTATTAAGTCCTCGTGGGATCGATACTTTTTATACTATTTGAACGATACGTGCGCTTGCGTTATACTCGTGTGAAAACACTGGTCAATAAGTAATCAATGACGCTGCCATAAGTACGTAAGGTATATAAGTATATAAGAAAATGAGGGCACTATAAAAGACAGGGCGCTGCCATTTCAATTGGATGGTACGTGTGTCAGTTGGAATGATGTGAAAACGGCGTGAGCATTAAATGAGGAGATGATGGGTAGTGAAAGCACTTTGCGTTAAACGAGGGGTCATTTCGGGGTTGTATTAAATGAAACCATATTCAATGAAGGCATATTCCACTGTCATTACAAGTGCTGCATTTAATAAGGATAAGAGATAATAGTCTAGAAATAGAGCTGAATCGCCCCATCGGCTTAACAACCATATCGCTCAATCGGCCTAGCCCCCAAATCGCCCAATCAGCACCCAAATCGTCCTAACCAGCCGAAGTAACTCCCGAATCAATAAAAATAGTTGCACAAACGTGATCGGGCGGTTGAAGGATGCAGCACACGTTCATAGCGATTGATGTAAGTAGCACAACACAACATGGAGCATAACTTGGTAGTTACCACAACATGGAGGCACGACAGGGGTAGTTGCCAAATCAGGCAGAAAATGATACAGGATGCCATGAAATAATGGAGTTCAACAGTTCAACAAGTTTCCAGGTGGTTGTTCGTGCCACTATATAAGCCCAAAGTTAAATTCAGAAGACATGATAATAATCAAGAGATTCTTATGATCAATGTAATTTTATTTAATCTAAATTAATTAATTATGATTGTAAGCTTGCGCTCCTTAGAGTAATTCCTCAATAAAATCACAGTAGTGGAATAAACAAACTAGATTTTTGCTATTTCATACTTCTAACATACGGTGGGGACAGTGCAAACCTCGTGACTCTTTTTCTTGTGCTTTTTTTTTTTTTTTGTACTTCACTTTTCTGGGTTGTTTGTTTGTGGCTCAAATAATTCAAATACTCAGACCAACCCGTTTTATATATAAAAAAATTTCCAATTCTTGGCACGCAAGGCAAATACGTATAAAGCTTCCATCGGCACGCAAGGCAAGTTAAACTTGTTATTGTTTTGATTTTCTTCATTTTCACTTCAATTTTTGTTTCCATTTCCACATAGACAAGATCTTAAACAAGAGCACGATGAAGAAAGCATATTGGTTCGCTGGTCGTTCATAATGGCATAACTGCCTTGATGAGATATTGCTTCATACTCTCAATTTCTTGTGGGAAATAAGATATGGTTTTTAATGTTATTATATCATATCCACGAGTAATATATAAAATTATTTAATTATAAGTAAATCAAAGCTTTTGGATCCATCATTATAATTTTTCATTTTTGCGTGTGGGTCCTCTACATCTTTATTTAAATTGACATATAATATTTAACTTGAATAATTGTATGGGGCACATGAATATATATAATTATTTAAATCACACAATATATAATTTTAGTAAAGATGTCTTCATTTTATTCTAATTTTAATAAAATGAGGATAAAAAAATGACATAAATTTTTTTTTTTTTTTTTGATTACAACATAAAATTATAAACTCCCAAATATTACAAAATCCAAAAAATATTATTTTTATGTGTGTATTTGTTTTTATATTTTTTATTAATTTGATCCTCAATTCATTAAAATGACGACACCATCAAACCGTATTTTCTGCAATTGCGGGAGACCAATTACTGGCAGTTGGATTTATCCAATTTTTGTGGGCCTCGATTTCTTTTATTTATTTGAATTATTTCATTACTTGAATAATGAAAATCAATGGAATTTTTTAATATGCTGACACATTTAGAGTTCAAATTTCAATACATGTATTTTCTAGGGACTATGTTCCCTAGGTGAAAAAATAATCAACTTACCATGGTTTGTGTTGGAAAATTTTTTGAGTTCATAGGACACAAATTTCAGGAATTAGTTAAGGTTTATCTAAATTGATTCAGATTCTGAAAAAAAAAAAAAGTTTAGGTTAATTGCTTTCCTAGTTGCCTCTCAAACTCAGTCACATGATTCTGTCTTCAACTCTTCATTTCTCAAATAGCTCGCGCGATTTCTGTAACCTTCAATTCTCACATCACTTGTTTTGCTCAATTGGGTGCTCAAAATTTCCACATTAATCATGTCTTGCCCACTCTGAAGCACGGATACGCCATTCACAGTACGTTGTTTCCTAAACGTGTCTGACTAATTTAATTTTTTATTATTATTTTTTTTGTGGGACCCACCCAACATAATTTTTTGATATGAAATTATTGCACGGTGCAATAATTAACAATTCTCCCACTTGGAAACATGATTGAGAACCAATAAGTTTCCACATGATCCGTTCTACATTACTGTCTTCAAGCTGGTTACGTTTCTATTAAGGCATAAGAGGATCTACACCATACAAACGTCTCTATATTTATAGGCTTGGTCATTACGTCTGCAAGGTTCTCATTGATGTGTACCTCCAACAAGTCCACACTGCCTTCTTCCACTACTTCACGAACAAAATGATATTATACCTTCAATGTGACACTCACACTCTTAGAATATGAGAACTATAATTTTCTCACAAACTCTGAAGAAGTAACAATATTTTTCTCTCTTAGAATACGGAGGATTTGATTGGGAATGGAATGAAAAAAAAATATTGAAATGAAACATCTATTTATAGGCATGATATTTACTGTACAAATAGGGAATTTAATTTTTTATTATTATTTATTTTGTGTGGGACTGTAGACAACAAAACCTGGGCGACGCTGTTCTAGGCTCGCGGCCTAGTTGGGAAGTACGAAATAACATGGAGTCACCACCCGGTGTGAACCGGGACAGAGATTTAAGGCCGCACTCACCCCTCGCAAGGGAAGACCTCAACCGTTGGGTTCGGAATGGTCCCTTACTTATGTCACTTGTGATGATATAATTTGTGCAATAAACTAACCGAATCTATTCAACATTCATGCTCAAGGGTACTTAGATCTAACATGCTTTCATCCAATTAATTCCACGCAATGTAACATAACAAGCATATTGAATCATTAAATCAACATGTATAAATCATTACCCAAACGCATCATAAACTAAGAACATGCATAATGAACAACCTAAACATGCTTTAACAAATAAATAACAAACTAAATTAAACCATGCTTTAAATAATAAACAAATAACCAAAAGACTATAACATGCTCAAATACAAGTAGGATGAGACGAGATACGTGTATCTTAAGTGGTACGTGGCATTGTATCCTGAGTGCAGACCATACTACCGTCCATTCGGAATCGGCTATGGAATTTACGTCCGGGTTTCCATCCGATATACCACAAAAGGGAACACATATCCCGCTCATCCAACAATCACATCATGCTTCAAACGACTCTCATGCAATTATATATCAAAATAAATAAAACAAAAGTAAAGAAGATAAGTAAAAAATGTACCATCAGGTCTAACCTCTTTTGTCGTCTAAGAAAGGGCGTTACACGTCCGTTGGAAGGGAGATTGATCCGATGCTTTCCCAATTCGTCTACTCAATGTTTTCCCTCGTTGTTTTGATGTTTGGGCTGCTGTTTTAAGTCTGTTTGCTGTTGTTTCGCTGTTCCGTTTCAGGTCACTGTTTTGGTCGTTTATTGGACTGTTTTGGGTGATTTTGAAGCGGTTTCGGAAGGGTTTCAGGACATTTTTAGTTTATAAAAGGGCTGGTTTTCTTGGGTGTTTTTCACGGCAGTTTGATGGGATTTGTGGGGTGTAGGGCTTGATGAAGGGCTTTGTTATTGGCAATGGCTATTGGCGTGATGGTATTTGTTGAGTGCGTGGGGCGTGATGTGGGTGCTTGTGGACTGAGTGAACTGATCATGTGTTGATAGTTGCAACGTGAGGCAGGGGGATGTGAGTGGAGTTTATTTGGTGGCAATTGAGGTTGCTAGGGGCGTGAAGTATATCTCACGTGGCGTTGGACGTGTGTGTGTGGGTTATTTGTGTAAGTGAGGGGCTGAGTGAGGCGAGAAGGAAGGCAATATGTGGGCTGAGTTGAAGACGTGAATCGACTTATTTGCTTTAGTTGGTGCGTGAGACATGAATGGTTTTCTCGGCTTCTTGAATCGGTCAGGCTGTGAGTGGCTTGTGCGCAGGGAGGCAGTAACGGGTTGAGGCTAGGGGCTGTCGTGAAGGGAGATTACGATCGATGTGGGAGGGTGAAGGCAGTAGCGTGAAGGGCTTTAGGTAGCGTGAAGGGTGTTACGTGTCTTGGCCGAGAGCTGTGTGTTTGTTTTTGTGTGTGAATCTGCCAGCCAGGGTTTGGATGTGTGGGTTAAGGGTTCTTTTTATAGGCCAAGGGAGGGGATTTACCTTGTTGGGGAAGGAATATGATTTGTGTATTAATTGGGGATATCTTTTAATTTAGTATGTGATAAGGAAATCTTTTAATTAAGGGAAGTGATTTGTTTATTCTTTTTAGTTAAGGATATGATTTATTTAAATTGGTAGGTGATTTAATTAAATTAGGAATGTGATTTATTTTAATTAGGAATGTTATTTATGGAATTTAATTTGAATATTTTAATTTGGGAAATGAATTTTAATTTGTGACATGTGTTTTTTTAATTAATTGGATTTATTTAGTTTTGTGACATGTATTTTAAATGTTTTAATTATTTAATTTGTGAGATGTGTTTTAATGGGTTGGTGTATTTTAAAACAGAGGTCCAACAAGCGAACCCGAAGCGAAACAAGCGAGTTAAATCTGACAAATGCTAATTCCAACTTTACCCTTCCAACGTCCGTTTCCCGCGGCTTTCACAACTAAAGAGTAGTGTCTCTATACGAGACTCATCATCGGGCTGATATGCAAAAATGCAATGTCTACAGGGACCCACCCAAAATAAATTTTTAATTATGAAATTATTGCACCATTCGGTGGGTGCAATAATTAACAATTCTCCCACTTGGAAACTTGATTGAGAACCAATATGTTTCCACATCATCCGTTCTACTTTGCCGTCTTCAAGCTGCTTATGTTTCTACTAAGGCATAAGATGATTTACACCATACAAAAATGTCTGTATTGATAGGCTTGGTCATTACGTCTGCAAGGTTCTCATTGATGTGTATCTCCAACAAGTCCACACTGCCTTCTTCCACTACTTCATGAAAAAAATGGTATTATACCCCTATATGCTTGGTTCTTGAATGAAATGTTGGATTCTTTGCAATATTAAAAAAATGATGATTGTCACAAATAATGGAATCTTCTCTTTTTGTGTCTGAACTCCTCCAATAACCTTTCAAACAAATAATTTCCTTCCAGGATTGTGTAGCTACCATATATTCAGCTTCTGTTGTAGACAAAGCCCACAAATTCTGTAACTTGGATACCCAGCTCACTGCTCCTCCTACAAGTACAAACACATAACCTGTAGTGGATTTTCTTTTTTCAAGATCTCTTGCAAAATCTAAATCCACGTAGCATCTGACAACTAATTTTGATCCTCTATAACATAATGCAACATCTGAAGTTCCTTTGATATATCAAAGGATCCTCTTAACAGCATTCCAATGCTCTCTACTTGGATTCGCTAAAAATGACTAACTGCTCCAACTGCTTGTGCAATGTCTGGTCTTGTACAAATCACGGCGTACATTAAGCTCCCACTGCTGATGTATACGGTACTCGAGATATCTCATTCCTCTTACCTTCATTTCTAGGACACTTAAATGAGGATAACTTGAAATTAACATGAAGGGGGTAGAAATTGGCTTATAATCTTCCATGTCGAACCGCCAAAAGTTTTTTTCAAGTAATATTTCTAAGAAAGCCAATATTCTTGTTATTTATGTCTCGGTGTATTTGCATCCCTATAATCTTATTTTCTGGTCCCAGATCCTTCATGTCAAACACCCTAGTGGGGTAGAAATTTGCTTACAATTCCATGTGGAACCGCCGTAAATTTTTCTTCAAGTAATTTTTTCCGAGAAAGCCAAATATTCATGTTATTTCTATCTCGGTGTATTTGCATCCCTAGAATCTTGTTTGAAGGTCCCAGATCTTTCATGTCAAACTCCCTA
>SKCR01031289.1:0-16655 GCA_019454045.1 Zanthoxylum bungeanum | reverse complement strand
GCAGATTTTGACGAATCAGATTTTGACACGTGGTTGACGGCGTACGTTAGCAGATCCGGCGCAGCTGGGCGTCGCGACGCGAAAGGCTTCAGCGTCGCGACGCGGAAAAGACTAAAATATTCCAGTTGACGCATTTTTGTCCGTTTTTGCCCCAAATTACCTCCAATGCTTTCCAAACTTTATTTATCTGCAAAATAACAAGAAAACACATCAAAACGTTCATAAAACTCGAGAAACAATACAAAACATTAGGCTAAATGAGTGGGAATAAGTGATGTAATTACCACTCATCAAAGGCCAACTTAATCTCCAAACTCAAATAGGCAATTAAGGAGAGGGATCAGGCATGAGATGACCTGAAAAACAAAAAGGCCAAGCTGGAGGCGGACTTGTAGAAATCCAAGCTTGACGGGATTGAAGACTGTCCAGAGATCATCTCGATGTTCTTGCCTGGGGTAGACATGAGGCCCGTCCACACCGCCATTAAATACTGCAAGAGGGAGCTCTCAGAGGACGAGGCCCTTGACTTACTCATGCCTCATCTTGAGCAAATTCAAGGCCCTACTGATGAGCGGAAAATATATCAATATTTACCGCCCATTTTACTTAATATTTTGTTTAGTTTCTCGGGTTTGATGAACGTTTTGGCGTGTTTTAGTTTATTTTACAGATAAAATAAAATTGGGACTCAATAGAATCATTTAGGACGAAATATGGAATAAATAAAGGGCAAAAACTAGACTTGACATTTTGATTTTGGAGATTGGAAACTTGAAATGGCATTTTAACGAAGTACTAATTCGGAAATTCTAACTTTGCGTAATTATCGTATTTTGGCCATAACATTTTACTCCGATATTGGATTGAGGTGATTCAAGTTCCAGATTAAAGAAGACTCAAAGATCTACAACTTGGAAGTTCATAATAATTTCGAATTCTGAAGTGTCCATGACCGAAATTGATAAAACATTCGTAAGTGTGTTATATATAATTATTAAAGTCATTTTCAAAATAAAAGAAATAAAATAAAATAAAATAAAAATTATCAAACTTCCACCATACATGCTTATGTTGGAGTTCTACGGTCCCGAGGATCGAATAATAAGCAAGAAATATGTGCGAATACAAATTGAGGAAGTTGCGGAATACTTACATCGATCGGTTGAGCGACGCGATGGACAACAAAATCGATTTCTGCCTCATCCAAGCTCTCGGCAGTGGCTGAAAATACAGTCCTCAAATTCGGCATTTTGGTCCTCCTCCAAGCTCCAAGCTTTGAGATAAACTTCCATGCTCATGGGTGGACTTCCCTATCACCTTCGCATGTCTCTCGGAGTGCTAGCTCTTGATGTTTTTGCCACAAAAACATCACACTTTACTTCCCTATAACTCACGGCAGTGAGCTATGAAGAAGAAAGAAAATGAAGCCATTGGGCTTGAGAAGAGAGAGGAGAAGAAGTGAGAGAGTGTTAGGTTAATTGATTTTAAAAACCAATTAAAAACATATACCAAAAATTTGTGTAAAGATTTCCAAAAGTCAATACAAAATTTGGCTCCAAGAATATAATAACATTATAGGTCATTCAAGCTTTCAAAAAGCTTTCCAACCACTCACATCAAGTCACATCACTCAATCAATCAAGTGACTAATGATTTGACGCTTGATGCGACTAGCGATTTGACGCTTGATTTCACTTACGTGCCGCACTCGAATTCGAAATGCGAATGCGCTCACAAACAATCTGATGAGTGGTATTTATATCACTATTTCCCACTCATTTAATCTAATATTTTGTATAGTTTCTTGAGTTTTGTGAATGTTTTGATGTGTTTTGTGTTATTTTGTAGATAAATAAAGTTTCAGGACATTTTGGAGGTGATTTGGAGCAAAACAGTGAAAATTGGCGAAAAAGGGCATTTTGGTAATTTCCAGCGTCGCGCCGCCCAGACCTTCCGCGTCGCGACGCCCAGCATGCGCCGAATCTGCTAAAGTGCGCCGGGTCAACATGTCAGAATTTGAGAAGTTTGACTTTGCTAAAATGCGCCGTGCCACGTGTCACCATCACATCCAATCTGCTAACGTGCGCCGTGCCACGTGTCAACATCATATGCTGCCGACACTCAAACTTGACACGTGTCGCCTCGTCATCAGCCACGTCAGCGGTCAACGTGTCAACTTTGCCATGTGTCATGCCACATCATCGTCCACGTCAGCAGGTCAACCTAGTCAATTTGCCACGTCAGACTAAGCCAATCACAACTTGACACGTGTCGCCACGTGTCGCCACGTGTCGCCATCCTATTGTGCCGACAAGTGAACAGTCAGCCGCCACTCCATGTCATGCCACGTCATCGCCACGTCGTCGCCGCGTCAGCATGACGTCATCAATGACGTCATCACAATAATTGAGAATTAGCCGCCTTGACACGTGTCGCGTGAACAGTCAGCCGCCTTGCTACGTGTCGCCTTCTCATTGTGCCACGTCGACAAATCCAGCGTCGCGACGCTGAGGACCTTGGCGTCGCGACGCGCGAACAGTGAAAAATTTTCCTATAAATATTGCGCGAATTTTCATTTTTCAGTTGTTATTCTCTCTCTTCAAATTCAGTGTGAAGAGAGTTTCTCTCTCTAAAAAAATTTAGTTTTTAATTTTTTTTACTTTTGTAATTTAATTTTAATTACTTTTTGTAATAATAATAGTTTACTTTCTTTATTTTTTTTTACAGTTTTACTATTTACCATGATGAGGTAATTTCCCCAGCTAAGGTGAAAGGTAATTATTTTACTGTTGCTCTTTAGTTTAATCTCCCTTAAAAAAAATATATTTACTAATTAAAATACTGATTAATAAATGATACCGCCAGATTGGTCGGTTGGGAAATTTATTTAATCTGGTTTAAACCTGACTTAATAAAGGAAACCGCTATATTGGTCGGTTGGTATATTTATTTTCTGTTGGTTTGAACCTGATTAATCAATGATACCGCCAGATTGGTCGGTTAATAAATTTATTTTATCTGGTTTAAACCTGACTTAATCAATGATACCGCCAGATTGGTCGGTTAATAAATTTATTTTGGTACCGCCTTTATGGCTGGATTATGGACAAATATTACCGCCTATATGGCTGGTTGGACTTAATTGGACTTAATCAGGATACCGCCAGATTGGTCGGTTGGTTAAATAATATCACAAGTTTATATATTATTTTATTGGGAGATTTCTAAATTAGTAATAGTAAAAGTAATTCCTTTTACCTTAGCATTTTATTTTGTTGTATTTTTACTTTTCAGTATTTATTTTAACGCAATTATTTTTCAGCATTTTATGTCTTTTATTTTCAAGTTTTTACCAGCCCTAGCTATGTGTAATAACTAAGTTAGTATCTAGGGTTGTGATGAAATTCTATGTCACGGGTTTATAAGGGTTAGATTATAATTTGGGTAATATAAAGATTTATTTATTGAGTCTTAATCTTAATGTTCTTTAATTAACTGGCCATTAATTAAATTGATTAGGTAAACTTAAAATGAACTAGACATAGGGATTTTAAGTTTAAGACCTTAGATTCAATAGCCCACGATCTTCCTTAAGGATAGATAACCCTTTCAATAGATTTCCTTACAGGATAGGAATATACCTGTCGGGCGGGGGTAGTCTTAATTGGAACTTAATCGTAATGAATCTAGGTAATTTGGTTGACATAGACATATGGTTCAATTGGATTATACTAGGTATTTGTAATTGACCATCGGAAGATGCTTTTACATACATTAGTGTTCCAGGTTAATAAATCAATAAATTACCCAATTATAATATAACCACTTTATCTTTAATTAATATTGGAATAAATCACAACCCTAGATAGTTTTTAATATTGAATTTTCTTAAAATCTACCTTCAAACAATTTTATTTTGTTGTCTTTAAATTTAGAATCGTCGTTATTTCAAATCAATTAAACAACCCGTTAGATACTAGTAATCATTTAACCTCATAAAATTAATAACTTAGGTATTAAGTCCTCGTGGGATCGATACTTTTTATACTACTTGAACGATACGTACGCTTGCGTTATACGTGTGTGTTTACGCCGGTCAAGTTTTTGGCGCCGTTGCCGGGGACTTATTTATCTTTTATTATTAGTTTAGGGGTTAGATACTTTTACTTGTATCTAATTTCTTTTTACTTATTGTTATTGTTTTCTTGTGTTTAAGGTTCTCAGAAACTTCATGAGACGAACCAGAAGCTTTGAACTCCGACAATTTGACCCAGAAATTGAAAGAACTATCAGACAGTTGAGAAGAGAAAGGCGAGAAGCCCAAGAAGCTTTAGTCAACATGGAACCTGAACCTTTGGAGGTTGCACCATGATGAGCGGAAAATATATCAATATTTACCGCCCCTTTTACTTAATATTTTGTTTAGTTTCTCGGGTTTGATGAACGTTTTGATATGTTTTATTTTATTTTGCAGATAAAATAATATCGGGACTCAATGAATCATTTAGGATGAAATGTGGATCAAATAAGGGCAATTATTGGACTTGATATATTAATTTTGGAGATTGGAAACTTGAAAGGGCGTTTTTGACGAAGTGCAGTTTTGGAAATTCCAGTTTTGCGCATCTGTCGTATTTTGAGCATAACTTTTTACTCCGATATCGGATTGAGCTGATTCAAGTTCCAGATTAAAGAAGCCTCAATGATCTACAACTTTTAAAGAGAACATATTTTCAAATTCCGATGATTTCATGACCGAAATTGATGAACCATCCAGAAGTGTGTGGAGTGTAATTATTAAAAGTCATTATCAATCATTTTCAAAGCAAAATATTAATTAATAAATAATTAATAAAAATTATCAAATCACCACCAAACAAGATAAGAATTATTGGAGCAATTATGGATTTGGTGGAGTAATTAGTGGAGAAATTAATAATGGATTTGGTGGAGAATTTGATGGATGATTTGATGGTGGCAAAATTTTGCCTATAAATACCAAGCCATTTCATTTGTAAAATTCATACTTTCTTCTTTGAAATCCTTAATGAATAAATAAGAAGATTGTATCTAGTTTGTTTATTTTTAGTTTTCAGTAATTAATTTTCAGTTTCGCACTTTCTTTTCTTTACTTTTCAGTTTTTACTTTCCGCAATTTACTTTTACGCACAGTACTTTTCTTCTTTAATTTTTCAGTTTTTACTTTTCAGTAATGAGGAGGTAACTTCCCCAGCTAGGGTGAAAGGTAATTCTTTTACTGTTACTATTTAGATTAATCTCCCTTAAAAATAATATATTCACTATTTAAAATACTGATTAATAAAGGATACCGCTATATTGGTCGGTTGTCAATTCAATTTAATCTGGTTTAAACCTGACTAATCAAGGATACCGCCAGATTGGTCGGTTGGTAAATTTATTTTGGTACCGCCTTTATGGCTGGATTATGGACAAATTTTACCGCCTATATGGCTGGTTGGACTTAATTTGACTTAATTATAATACCGCCAGATTGGTCGGTTGGTAAAATAATATCACAAGTTTATATATTATTTTATGGGAGATATCTAAATTAGTAGTAGTAAAAGTAATTCCTTTTACCTTAGCATTTTATTTTATTTTACTTTTCAGTTTTACTTTATGTCTTTTACTTTTCAGTATTTTTACTTTATGTCTTTTACTTTTAAGTTGTTACTAGCCCTAGTTATGTGTTAGTTATCTGGGGTTGTGATGAATTCTAATATCACCGGTTTATAAAGGGTTGTTTTATAGTTTGGGTAATTTAAAGGTTTACTTATGTAACATCCCGTCTAAGCCAGGAAGCTACCGGCAGGAGACAGGCTAATCCTGCCTCCATAAGCCTTTGACTCTGACGAAAATTCGGCATAACCTTTGCTAAAAGTCATGAAACCTGGATCAAGTCCAGCACCTTAATACAACCTATAGGGCCCGACACAAATAATATACACTAAATTAGTAAACTCAAACCATAATACAACTAGGCTCCATGCCCGAAAATGCGTATAAACAAAAACTTTTACAAGACTTGAAACTTAAACAATACAAATCCTTTACAACTAGACTCATAAACAATTGACTCTCTTTCCCCCAAGACCTGGTGACTGGCTGACTGCAACGCTGCTATCCGGCTCCCCAAGCACTGAAAACTGTGGTCGACCGATAGGGTCCCCAACCTGCAAAACTCAAACACTGTTGGGTTGTGAGTCATAAGACTCAGTAAGTAACTATGCTCATTCCTTGAGGGTCAAACACATACAAAATCTAAGTTCCGTTTCTGTAATCATCCTATCTGTCTATGTGGCCATACAAATATGTGATAAGTCTGAATTAATTATCTAACTTATAACCATTTAGCAAAACACAATCTGTATTACTAATCTTTTATTTGATCATAAACATACTTTACATTCTCTTTTTGCTATTTTCCTTAACTAACGAGCATCCAATCTATCCTATCCATAACTACATCAATTCATCCATCACGCTTCTGCTGCGCTACTTTAATATCTTAGTACTTACCTGCTTACTCTTTGCTAATCTAGTTCCGACTTTTTATTATAACTATCTTTCTTTGATATCATTGAAATATCATCAAATCGGTTTTATAAATATTCTTTCTGAAAACTATTATCTGAAAGTTTCTTTCTGAAAATCATTTGCTGAAAACCTTACTTTTACTTTCTCTTTCTGGAAAAGCTCTTTCTGAAAACTGTAAACTGTATTTGGGGTATCTGCTGAAAACTGACGCATAGGGGCGTTACGTATCGCCGTCCCCCCATACGCCCTAGAGCTAGATATGCAAATCCATGACATTGGGGCGTTACGTATCGCCGTCCCCCAAAGCATGCCATACCTGCCCTGAAACTAGTGGTCTTGGGGCGTTACGTATCGCCGTCCCCCAAGCCACAACTAGAACTGGGGTTGCAAATCTATGCTACCGCCCAAGCTCTGAACTGGAGATCAGGTACACGATCCTATGCCGCCATCCTGTCTCATAAATTAGGATCTAGGGGCGTTACGTATCGCCGTCCCCCTAGTCCTCTACATGTGCACATGTCTCTGTAACCGTCAATTCCATAATATCCGTCAATTCCAAACTGTCTCAAGTTGCATACTGGGGTGAGTTTTTCCCTCATGCCCCGAAAACATAAACTCATAATCTGTATTTCAAAACTGTGAAAACATTTTCTGAAATACTTTTCTTTAAAAACCCTTTTTGAATTTCCAAAACCATTCTTTATTTCAACTTAATTCATGAAAGTCATAATGCACAACATGCCTATACATTTCTTATGCTTTCAGAAATCACAGCCATATTTTATTATATGCTCATCTCATACTATCATATATGTTCATGCATATATTCATGCATTCCACAAATTAATGATATATGTATTATATTCCTTATATGCATTCATCATGCATGCTCATGCTCAAGCTCAATAGATACATACTGCTAAAATTATACTAATCCATACTAACACATACTTTAACCATATTATCATATATATCTTTCGGTGCCATTTACCCTTTTGTTCACTACCTTATTTAATTCATAAAAACTTAACTTACCTTTACAACTTATAATATTATTGTTTTCGCAAAACAAAACAATAAGTAATCCCACTTACACACCCACATTTTTAATCAACATAACCAAAGCATGGCTCATATATATATATATATATATATATATATATATATATATAATATATAATAACAATACCTATAAAATCTAATACCTATTAACACTCAATACACATTTAAGGCTGTAAAATCAGTGGCCATCTCCACACTAAAACCAAAGCCCAAACCAGATATGACACCACTTATATACAAGGATAATTCTCTTTTATTCATTTAAGCTCACCAAAAGGTAACCCATTGAATACTTAGCAACCCAAAATTCTGTCATTACCTGTTTTTAAACAACCACATAAATTAAAACATTCACTCTACATTCAATCTGGAATCTCAATTTTGTATCAATCCATACTTCATAAGCATACATATATATATATCCACACTAACATTTGGTTCCTATATATATTATTTAAACACCTTACACTCTTTACTGTTATATCAACTAACACGTATGTTCTATTTCAAATCTCAAGTCCAAGATCAAATTAAACTTCTATAACACAGTACATATATGGAACCCAAATTTCAACTATCTCATGTGTGTATATATATATATATATATATATATATAACCTTCCTATTTGGTCCAAAGACCCTCTTAGTTTATAAAGGTTAAAATCCATTAATCTAGGTCCACATAAAATCAACCCAATCATGATTCATCATTACATGAAGTTATTTAAACATCCATAACTTAAAATTTAAACTCCCCACTATCTACCATCCAACCATATAAAAACAGCCTTTTCAACACCAACGTGTCATGTGTGTTCTTGAAATCAAGCCATTAATTGATAGCACTCAAAAGCTAAGTCAATACTCAATTTAAAACAAACCAAACTCAAATTCACGTGAAATGAAAGCAAAACAACCATAACATCACTAGTAAAGAATATGACTGTAACCTCAGCCATATATAAGAACAAGCCAACCTTAATAACAATAACTACTTACACCAAATTCAAAATCTCTAATTTCAAATTAACACCAATACACTGCCCCTATTACTCTCTGTCTTCGCTTTTATTAACTTTATAGCCACCCGCACAATTAATCCAATTTCAAATTTTATTGACATATGACTAAATTGTTCCCAATCTCTGTTCTAGGGTTTATATCAAATTTTCCCAATTTCCCAAATTATCTAAGGATTCTGCCGAATCTTCTTCTTCCTTAATCAAATCGATTTCTTCCAAATTTTCACTTAAAACTGAATTTAATTAACTTTAGCATGTTTCTAATCATTTAAGCCATTCAATATTTTTTTTTTTTCCAATTTCTTTAAACAAATCCAAAATCATCAAACAAGAAAACCCAAGGAATTCACTGTCATAGTGTACTTACTTGTCCATGAATGAAATCGAACTCTACTTACAGAATTCCTCTATTCTTCCTTCAGTTCTTCTTTCTTCCTTCTCAGTTCTCACTCTCTCTTCTCGATCCTTCCTTCTCGGTCTCTTCTCTATCTCTTTTTCCTTCTTATTTTTTCTCTCATCTCTTCTCTCTCGGTACTCCCTGTCCCTCTCTCGATTCTGTTCTTTCTTTCTTTCTTTTTCTGCGTGAATGAGCTGTGTGTGTGTTTCTTACTGTGTGCGTTTGTGTGTTCTGCTATCAAGTGTGTGTGTGTGGTGTATATGCATCACACGTGTGTGTGTAATAAAAAAAATCTAGACTTGTATATATATTTTAAATGTGTGTAGAGTCTTCTAGGATTTTCTATTTATTGTTACTAGTTTGGTAGTTTTCAAATCAATCCCTCAAATTTAATTATTATTGACTTATAAATAATTTATTGAAAAGTCCCCCTTTTCAATTAAATTTAGCTCGCGTGCGGACGCGACCCCACCACGCGAATAAAATCAATCCACGCCAATATTCTAAAATAATCCGGGATGTTACACTTATTAAGTCTTAAGCTTAATGCTTCTTGTTGCTGATCACCATAAGATTGATGTGGTAAATCTAACATGAACTAGACATAAGGATTTTAGGTTTCAGCCTTAGACTTAATAGCCCACGATCTTCCTTGAGGATAGATAACCCTTTAATAGATTTCCTTACAGGATAGGAATATACCTGTCGGGCGGGGGTAGCCATAATTGGAACTTACACTTAATGAATCCAGATAATTTGGTTGACATAGACATATGGTTCAATTGGGTTAAACTGGGTATTTGTGCTGACCAGACTCATCGACAGAGGCTTTTGCATAATTTAGTGTTCCAGGTTAGTAAACTGATTTATTACACAAACATAAAATAACCACTTCATCTTTTAAATGATATTAGAATGATTCACAACCCTAGATCTTTGTGTCTTTTGTTATTTTCCTTAGTATTTTCTTTTGTCTTTTTATTTATTTATTTATTTAGCAAATCTACAATCAATCAAATCAATCAAGCAATCATTCTCTTCTCCCTCAATTAGATATTTGTAAAAATAGTATCAATAATTAATAACAACAGTAGAAATTAAGTCCTCGTGGGATCGATATTTTTATACTACTTGAACGATACGTGCGCTTGCGTTATACGTGTGTGTTTACGCCGGTCAAGTTTTTGGCGCCGTTGCCGGGGACTTATTTTTCTTGAGTTATTAATTTTGAAGCTATCTAATTTACTTGTATCTAATTTTCTTTATTTTTATTTGTAATTTTTATTTCTTTTTTTTTCAGGTGATTGAGAAATGGAACTTTATTGGGAGATTGAGAGATCACGAGCTTTACTAGAAAATACACCCCAAATTTGGGAGCAACAGTCCGGTTTTCTGAGGCCTGTTGTCCAGCCCAACAATTATCACTAGATGCCAGAACCAAGCAATACCACATTTGCTAAACAAAACGCAATGGGGAGATGTGACATTTGTAATGGTAACCACCCTAGAGATTATTGCAAATACAAATACCATCCAGGGTGGCAGAGCTATCAAGATCCTTCTGTTATGACGAGCCATCACATTTCACAGAACCACATTTTCCATCTTATCCACCATCTACCTATGATCTTCATCAACAACCAGAAACATCAGAAGAAAATCAGTTGCTAAACATGCTCGAAGATATGTTCAAGAAACAAAGAAAAGTTAGATACAATGCTTGAAACAAGCCACAAACAATTTGAAAGTATTCAGAGACAATCAGAATTCATTCAGAGGATGACAATTCAAATGAGACAATTCACAGAAAACAGAACTACATACCTACCTCAAGAACCAGTTTCAGATGACACTGATGAAGCCTTCGAGTACCAATCATTTCACAATGACACTTCAACAGAGGAGGAGGCTGAGCAGTATCAACAACCAGAGGTATCAGTTCAGGAGCCCGAACCGGCAAAGTCTCAATTTGACTTTTATTATTCAGATTCTGACGAGGATGAAGCTGATCTATTTGTACCAACTGCACCAACAACGGAGGATCAAACTTTCAATCAACCATCAAATGAAGATCTTGGAGCATGCTTTACCTTGATGTTTGAAGAAGATCTATCTGAACCATCCATTCCAGTCGTATCAGAGGATGAAAACCTAATGTCAGAAACATCTTTGCATCCTCGGGTTGACAATTTTGAAGCATGTATTTCACAGAGGACAGATGAAGAGATGAATGCAAGAATTTTACAATACATCTGTGAAGAGAAGGTGGAGCAAGAAACAGAGCAAATGGAGGAGCAAATGTCTGACCTTAATAAAGATCCAGAGCATTCAGGAGAAACATCGCTGTTTTGGGGAGTACAATTAAAGATATCAACCAGAAGCTTGATAGAATGGAATTTCCATTCCAAGTCAAGCATCATACGAGACCTCCTGATTTTCTTTCTTTCTTTGCAGGAACCACTGGAGTAACAAGGAGCAAAAAGGTGGCACGAGCACTGAATGAGACAAAACTCTTTTTACAACTTTTTTACCTTCCGTTGGAAGAGACCCTTCAAAAGCAACGCTCACGGGATTGTCTTTAATCGGACATCCAAAACGACACTGAAACCTCCTTAACAGATGAATTTCAGTCACGTCTGGCTGAAGACGAAAATTTAGCGCTAGCAGGGAGGCAACCCATGCAATTTGTTGTAATTTCTGTTTTCATATTTGTGTATACATGTTGTAGACTTTTTAATTTTGTGTGTTATTTTTGTAGGGAAAGGCACAAACGGAGCATTTTAAAACAGAAGGAATTGTGTTTGGCAATTAAAGAGGAGAAACAATTCATTAACGATGGCTGAGTAAAGAATTAAATCTTAAGACGCATCCTAATGGATTTATATACCAAACAAGTGGCGTATTGCATACACAATTCCGTTGCATTAATTATTGCTTTGATTCGCTTTTCTATTGTAATTATCTTGATTTTCGTAGACAGGATCCAGACTTTTTGACCTTTCACGATCTCTTTTGTTGTTTAGCTAACAATCGTCCTTTGGAAGATATTAGTGCTATTATTACTCACCCTTTTTCAGGTACTATAAATTCAGCCCGTCATTGCACTTTTGAAGGCTTCCAGAGTTGAAAAAGAAATACAAAAAAAAATATGGAAGCCACTTCAAGAAGACGAGTTGAAAACATTTGTGTGTTTTGCGGTAGTAGTGTTGGTACTAAACCACAATACATAGAAGCAGCACAGGAATTGGGTCGAGTCTTAGCTGCAAGGAATATGCACTTAATATATGGCGGAGGAAATCTTGGATTAATGGGGATCGATTCAAAGGCCGTACAAAAAGGAGGCAGTCATGTTTTGGGAATCATCCCAAAACCTTGACAGAGGCAAATCTTATTGGTCATCAAACGGAGAGGAACTGATCGTGCCAGGTATGTCTGAACGCCTGGTAGAAATGATTAATCGTGCTGATGCTTTTATGCTTTGCCAGGTGGTTTGGGTACATTAGAGGAAATTTTTATAGTTCTATCTTGGGCAAACCTGAACCTACACCAGAAACCACTTGGATTGCTTAACGTTGATGGATTTTATGATTTTCTTTGTGTGTTTCTTGATGATGCTCGGAGAAATGGGTTCGTGTCAAAACCTATGAAAGAACTCCTTTTTACTGCCAGAACTGCTCCGGATCTAATAGATCAACTCTTAGCTCATGAGCCACAAGTTGACCCTATCCTATCAAAGATAAATTGGTCTGAGGACGATCGTGGTAAGAGGCGTAGAGTTAATCTGGATCTTAACCTTTAATTTCCTATAGATTTCAGCTAACCAGGTACGACCTTCTAACTCTCCTTTACTGTTTAAGACATTGGGGACAATGTCTCATTTAGGTTTGGGGGAGGGATTTAGTTGATTAGTACCTTGTTTTTAGTTTGTATGTTGTTTTTATTTTTAGTCCAAAATTTTTCGAAAAATACAAAAAAAATTGAAAAATTTTCAAAAAATTACAAAATATTTTGCATTTTTAAGTTTTCATTTTGACTAAAAGGGTGAAATTAGTAAGAGATATCCGAGTAAGGAGTATCCACTCCTGAGACCTATCTCAAACCTATTTCGAAACAAGTTAATTTTTGTTTATTTCATTTTGAATTATTTAATTGTGAATTCTCCTTAAAACTGACTAAAAAAGAATCTTCATATGTTTAGTTAGCAGATATTATCAACATATATAGTAACATACGGACATGAGTTAAAATTGAAAAGTTTGTAATATTCAGTGCTCTAGTTTAATTGGAGGAAACACATCCCAAAAAGCAGTGGAGAAAAAAAAAAAAAAAAAAACGTCTGAGATCCGAGTTATTAAGTCTGTAAGGGTGTTTTAACACCTAGTGCCCTAAACCAACTGGTTTGGGAGTCACTGACCCAAAGCTCGCTACATGGATCGAAGATGCTGCAAAAATATATATATATCTGAAGTCTGAGTAATTAAGTCCGTAGGGGTGTCTTAACACCTAGTGCCCTAAAGCCAACTGGTTTGGGAGCCACCGACCCAACACTCGCTACATAGACGGAAAATATTGTATATAAATAAAAAATAGAAAAAGAAAAAATCAAAGAAAAAATCAGAAAAATGAGAAAAATTATTCCATTGCTACCAAAAGGTGTGAAATCTGATAAAACTTTAGGACAAAAATATTACTCTCTTATCAACTACACTTATGACTGTTGTGGGCAAAAAATGAGTTGTTTAATATTTGTTGGCTGTGTATATGGAGAATGGTAAAAATAATCGGAGAGTTTACTTATTTAGTAATTTAGAAAGAAACAAAACAACTAGTAACTTGGAGTAGAAGTTTCACCTGATTAGTCACTAACATCTTTATTCTCTTTTCGCTTGTCTTTTTGCTTTTGTGTGCATTAGTTTTAACTAACTTTTACTTTTGTAAAAATGTTTGTGGGTATCATTGCTGTAAGCCCTCACGAGACTACAACTCGTCCACTAGGGACACCTGGGGGTTTAAAGGCTTGTTGCATACGCTAAATGCAATCGTGATCCCTACGAAAGTGGCTTAGTTAATTTTATTTTCATGTTATTTTATTTTATGTTTTGCTCGAGGACTAGCAAAATGTTAGGTTTGGGGGTGTGATGAGCGGAAAATATATCAATATTTACCGCCCCTTTTACTTAATATTTTGTTTAGTTTCTCGGGTTTGATGAACGTTTTGATATGTTTTATTTTATTTTGCAGATAAAATAATATCGGGACTCAATGAAATCATTTAGGATGAAATGTGGATCAAATAAGGGCAATTATTGGACTTGATATATTAATTTTGGAGATTGGAAACTTGAAAGGGCGTTTTTGACGAAGTGCAGTTTTGGAAATTCCAGTTTTGCGCATCTGTCGTATTTTGGGCATAACTTTTTACTCCGATATCGGATTGAGCTGATTCAAGTTCCATATTAAAGAAGACTCAACGATCTACAACTTTGAAAGAGAACATATTTTCAAATTCTGATGATTTCAGGACCGAAATTGATGAACCATCCAAAAGTGTGTGGAGTGTAATTATTAAAAGTCATTATCAATCATTTTCAAAGCAAAATATTAATTAATAAAAATTATCAAATCACCACCAAACAAGATAAGAAATTATTGGAGCAATTATGGATTTGGTGGAGTAATTAGTGGAGAAATTAATAATGGATTTGGTGGAGAATTTGATGGATGATTTGATGGTGGCAAAATTTTGCCTATAAATACCAAGCCATTTCATTTGTAAAATTCATACTTTATTCTTTGAAATTCTTAATGAATAAATAAGAAGATTATATCTAGTTTGTTTATTTTTAGTTTTCAGTAATTAATTTTCAGTTTCGCACTTTCTTTTCTTTACTTTTCAGTTTTTACTTTCCGCAATTTACTTTTACGCACAGTACTTTTCTTTCTTTAATTTTTCAGTTTTTACTTTTCAGTAATGAGGAGGTAACTTCCCCAGCTAGGGTGAAAGGTAATTCTTTTACTGTTACTATTTAGATTAATCTCCCTTAAAAATAATATATTCACTATTTAAAATACTGATTAATAAAGGATACCGCTATATTGGTCGGTTGTCAATTCAATTTAATCTGGTTTAAACCTGACTAATCAAGGATGCCGCCAGATTGGTCGGTTGGTAAATTTATTTTGGTACCGCCTTTATGGCTGGATTATGGACAAATTTTACCGCCTATATGGCTGGTGGACTTAATTTGACTTAATCAGGATACCGCCAGATTGGTCGGTTGGTAAAATAATATCACAAGTTTATATATTATTTATGGGAGATATCTAAATTAGTAGTAGTAAAAGTAATTCCTTTACCTTAGCATTTTATTTTATTTTACTTTTCAGTTTTACTTTATGTCTTTTACTTTTCAGTATTTTTACTTTATGTCTTTTACTTTTAAGTTGTTACTAGCCCTAGTTATGTGTTAGTTATCTGGGGTTGTGAATTTCTAATATCACCGGTTTATAAAGGGTTGTTTTATAGTTTGGGTAATTTAAAGGTTTACTTATTAAGTCTTAAGCTTAATGCTTATTGTTGTCTGATCACCAATAAGATTGATGTGGTAAATCTAAAATGAACTAGACATAGGATTTTAGGTTTCAGCCTTAGACTTAATAGCCCACGATCTTCCTTGAGGATAGATAACCCTTTAATAGATTTCCTTACAGGATAGGAATATGCCTGTCGGGCGGGGGTAGCCATAATTGGAACTTGCACTTAATGAATCCAGATAATTTGGTTGACATAGACATATGGTTCAATTGGGTTAAACTGGGTATTTGTGTCTGACCATCGACAGAGGCTTTTGCATAATTTAGTGTTCCAGGTTAGTAAACTGATTTATTACACAAACATAAAATAACCACTTCATCTTTTAAATGATATTAGAATGATTCACAACCCTAGATCTTTGTGTCTTTTGTTATTTTCCTTAGTATTTTCTTTTGTCTTTTTATTTATTTATTTATTTAGCAAATCTACAATCAACCAAATCAATCAAGCAATCATTCTCTTCTCTCCTCCCTCAATTAGATATTTGTAAATAAATAGTATCAATAATTAATAACAACAGTAGAATTAAGTCCTCGTGGGATCCATATTTTTATACTACTTGAACGATACGTGCGCTTGCGTTATACGTGTGTGTTTACGCGGTCACACACACCAATACCCATTCGAGACAGAACCATTCCGGTGGTTGACAAACTCATTTCATGTATTGTACTCCCTCCATTACCAGCAAATGCGGTGACATCAAAACTTGCATTCAGATGATTCCAGTCAGTTCAGTTTGGAGGAAATGCAACTGAAGATCCTAATGCCCACATCGGCAACTTCCTGGAAGTTTGCGGTACTTTCAATTACAACCGAGAAGCTGAAGAAGCAATGAGACTACGTGTTTTCCCCTACTCTTTGAAGGACAGAGCTAAAGCCTGGCTACATTCATTACCAGCAGGTTCTATCACAACATGGAACATCTTAGCCACCAAATTTCTTGCAAAGTATTTTCCACCAGCCAGAACCGGAAAGCTAAGGAATGACATCACATCATTTGTGCAACAAGAATCAGAAA
>SKCR01031288.1:0-16450 GCA_019454045.1 Zanthoxylum bungeanum | reverse complement strand
CCGATTAAAGAGACTAGTTGCTTGATGTCCGATATATGTTTCGTACGGGGCAGACATTCTCCAGCCCCAGGCCTAACATGTGATCGTCTGATACTGGATCGATGTACGCAATACTACGGTATACTACGCTTGATATAGATCTTATGTTCCTATAAGAATATTTCTGGAGAATTGGGTAGGCATGGTGCTTTACTAGAAGCCAACCTTGTCTGTGAATCGGTAAAGACGTAGTACGAGGTACGTACGTGTTCGGATTATCCGACGACCGTATTTACTGCCAACATATCCGGAGATCTCTTGGGTCGCTTCCTGAGATTCACCTATGATATTTGATTCGGACTTAATTAATCTTGGATTAATTGCGGAGAAACTTTATCTTGGATAAAGTGCCTTATTTAGAGAGAGAACGATTAATTTGGAGTTAATCGATAAAATTATTATATTCGATATAATAATCGAAATTCGATTTCGACGCGAAATTAAAATTAGATTTTAATTCGGGCGTACGAGTTAATTTAGAATTAATTCGTTAGCGACGTAAATAGTAATTTCGCCAGGCGCAATTATTTATTTAAATTCGATTTAATTAACGTCGCGACGTAAGTTCGGTATTTCGGAAATATCGAACCCGAACGCGTGAGTGCACATGGGCCCACTTCATTTGGAAACGTGTGGGGCCCACATGACACATGTCATTATATGCATTATTTAATGGTTAATGCATTGCATGGTGATAGTGTACAATACACTCAATGGTTATGCATGGAGTTTGAGTGTTTGACACTCTAAGCCATTGCATGATTTGTGTCATAAGTTTATTATTAATTTAATAAATATTATGGCATAAATATAAATTGATTTTTGGTAACAAAAATGAATACACAACACAACCTTTCTCTCTCAAATTGCCGAAAACTGCATGCAGTTTTTGCTCTCCATTTCTTCAATTTTGTTGCAAGATTTGAAGAAGTTGTGCATTGAAAAATCACAACAAAGCTAGCACCTTCAAGGGATCATAAAGAGGTGATAGGGAAACCATCAAAGAGCTTGGAATACACAAAGCTTGGAGCTTTCCACCTCTTGTCTTCCTTGGCCGAAAAGCATCAACCTTGGAGCTTCCACTTTTGGTTTGATTTTCTTCATCACTAAAGCATTGTAAGTATGATTCCGCCATACTTCATATTTTAATATATATTCATTGTTGTATTTCATATGCTTAATCTTTCATTGGGACATATTATAGAAACCAACAAATCATGCATATATGAGTATTTCCCGAGTGGTACGTGGAATTGTATCGCAAGTACAGACGGCACTACCGTCCATTCAGATTCGGCTACGAAATTTTTGTCTGGGTTTCCATCCGATATACCGCGAGGGATAATAACACACATAGACATTAATGCGACGTAAATAATAAAATAATAAAATAAAGCATATGCGGATAATAAAAAATATGAATAAATAAAATTAAGGCAAAATAAAAAAGATAAATAACAAACTAAATACGAAATAATAAAATAACGATAAGTAAATAAATAACAAAAAAAGATTAATAACGGAACGCCAAAGAAAGATGTAACAAGAAATTTGGCCGTCTTTAATGTAGGAATTCGCATACCTACATTATTTTTCCGAACCATTTCCTGAGTTAAGATGATGGCGATGTGCTTCGACATCTAGGCTTTATTCCCAAAGGGCTTTATTCCTGAACTGTGCTAAGTTGACGGTGAGGTGCTTCAACCTCTGGGCTTTATTCCCGAACCATCTCTAGGCTTTATTCCAGAACTGTGCTGAATTGATGGTGAGGTGCTTCGACCTCTGGGCTTTATTCTCAAACCTTCTCTGGGATTTATTCCAAAATTGTGCTGAGTTGATGGTGAGGTTCTTCGACCTCTGGGCTTTATTCCCGAACGATCTCTGGGCTTTATTCCCGAACTGTGCTAAATTGATGGTGAAGTGCTTCAACCTCTGGGCTTTATTCCCAAACCATCGCTGGGCTTTATTCCCGAACTGTGCTGAGTTGATGGTGAGGTGCTTCGACCTCTGCGCTTTATTCCCGAACCATCTTTGGGCTTTATTCCCGAACTGTGCTAAATTGATGGTGAGGTGTTTCGACCTTTGGGCTTTATTCCCGAACCATATCTGGGCTTTATTCCCGAACTGTGGTGAGTTGATGGTGAGGTGCTTCACCAAAACCTTGCATATCTTGGGTTTATATAAGTGAGCAACTCTAAAGTTTAAGAGTAAGCCACTGATTTTGAGGATCCTTAAGTCTAATTGACTAGAGGAACCTCGAGTTAAAAGTTTTGAGGTATTTCCCTAGGCTAGCACCAAGGGCAAAATACCTGTGCACTCAAGGCGTAGTCTTGCCGTTGAGTTTTGGCTTTGGTGTGTGCATCTTTGGAGGCCACACACTTGGGTGGCTCTTTGGAATGTGGAAGAGCTTGCTGAGTTCGAGAAAAGCTTGTAGATTGGAGGGAGGACTGGATGAGTCTACGGTTCAAGTAAGTCTTTTTCTTTCTTTATTTTAATTAGAGTTCTTATGCTAGTTAACATGTTTAGGTTTATGTTCTTTGCAAGTTTTATGAGTTTTATGCTTAGAATATATAGTAACATGCCTAGGCTTGTAGAATAATCAAAACAAATGGGTATTGGGCAAAGGGAAAGTGGTATAATAATTTTAATTTTCCGTTGCGTACTAGCGGCCGCTTCCCAATATTTTTAGTTAATTTTTCGGAAAAAATCAAAAAAATTGAAAAATTTTACAAAAATAAAAAAAAAAAATATTTGGTGTTTTTAATTGATTAATCAGGTGAAATTGGTGTAAGAGATAGCCGAGTAAGGAATTTCCACTCTTGAGACGTATCTCAACCTATTTCGAAACAAGTTAATTTTTATTTATTTCCTTTTAAATTATTTAAATTGTGAATTCTCTATAAAACTAACTAAAATGGATCTGCATATGCTCAGTTGACAGGTATTACCAGCATACATGGTAACATATAGACATGAGATGTAATTGAAAAGTTTGTAATATTAAGTGCTCTAGTTTAATTGGAAGAAGCATCTATAAAAAGCGATGGAGTAAAAAAAAAACATCTGAGATCCGAGTTATTAAGTCTGTAAGGGTGTTTTAACACCTAGTGCCCTAAAACCAACTTGTTTGGGAGTCACTGGCCCAAAGCTCGCAACATGAATCAAAGATGTGGCAAATATATATATATATATATATATATATCTGAAGTCTGAGTAATTAAGTCTGTAAGGGTGTTTTAACACCTAGTACCCTAAAACCAATTGGTTTGGGAGTCACTGGCCCAAATCTCTCTACATAGATGGAAGATATTGTATATAAATAAAAAAATAAAAAAAAAAAAAAAAATTCAGAAAAATATTCCATTACTAAAAAAGGTGTGAATTGTGATAAAACTTTAGGATAAAAATATTACTTTCTTCTCAACAGCACTTGTGAAATTGTGGGCAAAAATGAGTTGATTAATATTTTGTTGGTTGTGTATATGAAGAATGGTAAAAAATAATCGGAGAATTCACTTATTCGGTAATTTATAAAGAAATAAAAATAACTACTAACTTGGATAAGAAGTTTCACCTGTTTAGTCACTAACTTCTTTATTCTATTTTCTCTTGTCTTTTTGCTTTTGTGTGCATTAGTTTTACTATCTTTTTACTTTTATCAAATGTTTGTGGGTATCGTTGTTGTAAGCCCTCACGAGACTACAACTCGTCCACTAGGGACACCTAGGGGTTTAAACGCTTGTTGCATATGCTAAATGCAACCGTGATCCCTATGAAAGTGGCTTAGTTAATTTTAATTATTTCTTGTATTTTATTTTATTATTTTGCTCGAGGACTAGCAAAATGTTAGGTTTGGGGGTGTGATGAGCTGAAAATATATCAATATTTATCACTCCCTTTTACTTAATATTTTGTTTAGTTTCTCGGGTTTGATGAACGTTTTGATGTGTTTTAGTTTATTTTGTAGATAAAATAATATTGGGACTCAATAAAATCATTTAGGATGAAATATGGGTCAAATAAGGGTAAAAATTGGACTTGACATATTAATTTTGGAGATTGGAAACTTGAAAGGGCGTTCTAACGAAGTGCAGTTTCGGAAATTCCAGTTTTACGCAATTGTCGTATTTTGGGCATAATTGTTTACTCCGATATCGGAGTGAGCTGATGCAAGTTCCAGATTAAAGACGACTCAAAGATCTACAACTTTGAAGAACAAAATAATTTCGAATTCTGAAGATTTCATGACCAAAATTGATGAAACATCCGTAAGTGTGTTATGTGTAATTATTAAAGTCATTTTCAAAGCAAAAAAATAAATAAATAAATCAAAAATCAAAATAGTCAAGCTCCCACCAAACATGATAGAAATTAATAATGGATTTGGTGGAGCAATTAGTGGAGAAATTAATAATGGATTTGGTGGATGATTTGATGAAGGCAAAATTTTGCCTATAAATACCAAGGCATTTCATTTGTAAATTCATACTTTCTTCTAAGGAATTCCTTAAGAATACTAAGAAGATTGTATCTTGTTTGTTTATTTACAGCTTTCAGTAATTAATTCAGCTTTCGCACATTCTTTTCTTTACTTTTCAGTTTTTAATTTCTGCAATTTGCTTTTACGCACAATACTTTTCTTTCTTTAATTTTCAATTTTTACTTTTCAGTAATGATGAGGTAAATCCCCCTTGCTGGGGTAAAAGTTTAAACTTTTATTACTAATATTTAGATTAATCTCCCTTAATTATAATATATAAACTAGTTAAAACCTGACTTAACGAGGATACCGCCATATTGGTCGGTTGGTAATTATTTAAATTGGTTTTAACTTGACTAAACTGGATACCGCCTGATTGGTCGGTTGGTAATTAATTATTAATTTGACTTAATCTGAATACCGCTTATATGGCTGGTTGGTAATTATCATGTAAAGTTATTATATTATATTAAAGGAGATATCTAAAATAGAAGTAATAAAAGTGGATCTTTTTACCTCAGCATTTTCTTTTATTGTACTTTTACTTTATTTACTCTTCAGCAATTTACTTTCAGCATTTACTTTTCAGCAATTTACTTTCAGCATTTACTTTTCAGCATTTAATTTTCAGTATTTAATTTCAGCATTTACTTTCCGTCATTTACTTTTCAGCAATTTACTTTTCAACATTTTACTTTATGTCTTTTATTTTTTTTTTAAGTTTTTACCAGCCCTAGTTATATGTCGTAACTAAGTTAGTTATATGGAGTTGTGATGAAATCCAATATCACCGGTTTATAAGATGTTAAATTATAGTTTGGGTAATATAAAGGTTTATTTATTGAGCCTTAATCCTAATGCTTTTTATTAACTGGCCATTAATAAAATTGAACTGGTAAACTTAAAATGAACTTGGAAAAGAGATTTTAGGTTAAAGACCTTAGACTCAATAGCCCACGATCTTCCTTGAGGATAGATAACCCTTTAATAGATTTCCTTACATGATAAGAATATACCTGTCGGGCTGGGGTAGCCATAATTGGAACTTAATCTTAATGAATTCAGATAACTTGGTTAATATAGGAATATGATTAATTTGGTTATATTGGGTATTTGTATTTGACCATCAGAAGAGGCTTTTACATAATTCGTATTCCAGGTTAACAAACCAATATATTACACAAACGTAAAATAACCACTTCATCTTTTAAAAAGATATTGGAAGGATTCACAACCCTGGATAGTTTTATAAATTTGAATTTTCTTCAATCTACTTTCAAGCAAATTTATTTACTTGTTTTAACCCAATCAAACAATCAATCCATTAGATACTTGTAAATATTTAACATCATAAATTGATAACAAAAGGTTTTAAGTCCTCATGGGATCAATAATTTTTATACTACTTGAACGATACGTGCGCTTGCGTTATACGCATGTGATTACGCTGGTCATTTTTCTTGCATAGATTGTTGCCAATAAGGATTAAAGGATGCCTCCCTATAAGATGAGGTTAAAGCAAAGAAACAATAGTTGAAAAGCATTGATAATTTTAAAGATAAGTAGGGGGTGTCTTACTCGAGAAGGATAGTGGGAAGATGATGCATCAACACTAGGGGAATGGTCTATCGCTTGGGATTCCGAGACAGTATCTGTAGAAGAAGCATCATTAGGGACATGTGGTAATGAGGGTTGAATATTTGTAGGCTCACTAGAGGTACTTGCATCATGAACATGTGGAAATAACTCGATAGATAAATTAGTGAAAAGTGGAGGGTGGTCAGAAGAAGACATTTTGAAATCAGAGAGGGATGATAACATAATATGCTCCCGGAAGACAACATGATGAGAGATGCAATATTTTTATGATATAAGCTCCCAACAATGATATCCTTTGTGTTCGATATTGGGATATATTACCTAGAGTTTCATGTAATGTAAACATAATTATTTGTTATGAAATAAAAGCTACATTATTCGTTTATCAAATTATTTTGATTTAAATCGCATATTATAAATTATCTTATTTACCATTGATCACCTATGTGCCTTCAGACTTAGTGTATGAGTGTCATACACAAGAGGATTTAAGTCTAAAGTTATTAATCTAATTAATTGTAAAATGGGTACTTTGTTTGTGGTTTATCTATAAATACGGTCTATTCTATAAATATATGGACATTGATCTGGTATGGTCCATGTGGTGACATGAGAATGGAGGCACCTTATATGATGTGATCATATAAGACTAGATCCAGATAGAAATGAGTTTCTTATAATATCTGTTAAATAAAGAAATTCATTTCGATTTACTAGATGGTCATATATGGATTGATCTGAATCCTGAGTATACTACAAACTTTTGTATGACATACTATGACCTTTGATTTACAAAGGTGAGGTACTTTAGGGACATTGTTTGGTGTGTAACTGGGGACGCTTTACATAGATATGGAGTTCACTCATTCTTGCGAGAAGTAGAGGAATATCTTCCTTAAGGGTTGACTCGATACTTGAACGATTAAAGCGCTCAAGTCTTTCTATTACGAATAGAAAGATTAATATTCATAATGGTTATGAAAGGTACATAAGGTAAAAATAATTAGAGGGGTATAATAGATATTATGACCTGGCTCTAATTATGAGATACTCGTGAGGAGCCAATCCGTATGTAATGACTATATCGATGAACAACGACATAGTTTGGCTTATATTACTTATCTACGACAACGAGAGTGTAGATTTAGGTTTTTAGTGGAATAACCGAAAGTTAATAATTCAGAATATTTATTTAAAGAGTTTAATTAATATTCTGGGATTTTTCGAGCTCGGAACTATTCATTTTATCCCTGTGCTAGCTCGATATACTGTAGTAAATAAAATAAAATTAGATAGTCTAATTATATACTCCCATATATATTATTATTGGTGCGATGGATAATATATTTGTCACAAATGTAACGTTATATTATATTAAATATAAGGTTTTCATTAAGTAAATGATTATGAGATAATAATTTAATTTATTAAAAGGATTGTAAATCTTAAATTGTTTAATATGTCACTTTTCAAAATAAAGGATTTTAAAATATGATTTTAAAATTCTTTATTACATAAATGGTAGTTACACCTTTTTTTATTTAGTAACACTTTTAATGTCATTATGATGACATTTATCAAAAAGATTTTGATGTTATAAAAAAGAGGGGCTGGCCAAAAATCACATGAATGGGGCCTTAGGGTTTGTGTTATTTTGATAACTTAAAAATCCTAGGTATAAAAAGTAAATATGATTTTTTCTTTTGACTAATCTAATCTTTTCATACCCTAGCCACCTTCTTGGTTTTTCAAGTTCTCTCGAAAGTTGAAAGAAAAAGAAAAACAAGAAAATTAGTGTGTGACAATTCCATTCTCTAAAGTGTTTAGAGATTTAATTTTGTGAGTGAAGCCCACACTTCCATTTGCTGGTTGCGAGATATAGTATGGAAGACTCATTGCAAATCAAACTGAGACTACATCTTCTTCTTCTTCTATATATACATATGGCAGTGAGCATAAAAATCTGCTCACTGCCGCCTCTTGTTACTTGTATATGGGGAAAAGTTTTTGTGTTTTTTCAGTGCATCTCTTTCAGAACATCAAATGGTGATCAAGGGTGTTGTTGGGCTATTTTTTTGAAAAAAATGGACCTAAATTATTTCCCTCATTCAGGAAAAATATGGGGTGTTTTTGTGTGTGTTGTACGCGCGTAACTATAAAATAGTCTAATTTTGCGCTATTGTTCTAGGCTGTTCAGGGGATATTCGAGGCTGGAAAAATAGTCAAAAACAGAAGAAAAATAAGTCCAAAAGGGTTGGATAGTTTCGACTAAGAAGGGAAAAAGTAGAAATAAATTTCAAGGTCGATCCCGGTACATAACATGCTTCCGTTGTGAAGTTGAAAAGTGTTCTTACCTTTCTAATTTATTAAAAAGTTTATGTTTGTAATTTTTATATATGTGATATAAATATTTTATTATGTTGTGATGAGTAGGCACAAATATTATATTGATGTGATGAATGTTTATGCTTAAGTTCATGTGATGAATGTATTGCATTGATCGTAAATTTTTCCGGCTCTTATTTATATGTTACTTTATTTTTGAGGAATGTAACGCCATAAGACCAATTTTTACAAGTATTGTAAATATTTTTTCTATGTAAAATTTTAAATTGTATCAATTTTTTGGTAATTAAGGAGTCGATGCCGCCAACAACTTAATACCATTCCTTGGAGCAAGATTTGAAGACCAATGAATGCCTTGGTAAATTATTGTACTAATTAGATTAGTATAGGAAAAATAAGTGTCTAGTAAATGTAATTTTAATTTTATGTTATATGTATGTTTAATTAGAAATATTTTGAATAGCATGTCATATATCTTAGGGTGCCTATTCTTACATTTTCACATGCCATAACATGTTAAACATGCATAATTGTTCTAAGACATACAATTTGATTTTATGAAATTTAAAGAAATTAAATTTGTAGATATTATGCATGAAAACAAATTAATTAGATTAATTTTTTAAAAGGTTTAAAATTGAAAAATCGAATTTAAAATATATATGGGCTTTATAAGTGCATTATGTTTTCCCTTGGTATATCAAATGGAAACTCGGACATAAATTTCATAGTCGATTCCGAATGGACAGGAGTTTGGTCTGCACCAGGGATACAATTCCACGTACCATTAGAATTTGTTAGGCACTTATATTAATTAAATAGTTTAATTAAAATTTTTATCCCTTATTGGAATTCTTAAATTTTAAACGTGTTAGTGTACTAAAATCTTGAGAGTTACAATTAATTAGGTCATTGAAGCAAACATAATTAAATTAGTTTAATTAAATAAAATATTAGTGGAGACTAATAAGAATTAGTGAATAAAATTTTAAGAATTAAAATTATTTAGATCACCAATTTTGCACTAGTGTATAGTTAAGTTATGTTTTAGCCGCACATAAACTTGTAGACAATAGTAAATTAAAATATTAAATATTTTGAATAGAAACCCTTAATTTTGAAATAGTTAATCGGAGATGGATATACTATAATATATCCCGCGATCTCTGTTGTTTGTCCGAAAATGTGAGATTCAAAAGGCGTCAAGATGGCTTTATTTTTGTCCCTTACGGGACGGTATCCTTTTTGGGTCAATATCAAGTTTGGATTCTGAGAGGATTAGAATTCTAGATGTATCTGGTCCACTGACCTGAGTACGTTGGTACTTCACTAGTTAAGTCCAAGGGTTCCGAAACAATGAGTTACACTCAAAAAAGACTGATTAATTGTTAATCGAAATTCCTTGATCCAATCAAATAGTGATGATTTTAATATGCGATGAATGAGTATTAAAATGCGTGCTTATTTTATTTTCATCCATGGTTTCTCCAATCATTTCAATTCTCAAAAATGACAAACTAACGGGAGAAAACTATGTAAAATTAAAAAAGTAATATGAACACCATCTTAGTTTGTAAAGACCTTAAGATTTTCCTGACGGAAGAATGTCCTCTTGAGCAAGCCATAAATTCTGGCCAAACTATGCTCGATATGTGCCAAAAATAGGTCGCGGCCAATGAGAAAGCCATCTGCTACTTGTCAGCCGAGATATCTGAGGTTCTTGATGCAAAACATAAGCCAATGGCTACAACATCTTTGATGATAGAGTCATTGCAGGGCATGTTCGAGCAGCCTTCAAAGCGGCAATGCCATGAGGCTATAGTCTCAGTGATGATCGTCCGAGAGCACGTCTTAAGGATGATGACCTATTTCAACACCGTCAAAACTCTTAGAGCTCGTATTGACGAGTGTAGTCAGGTGAAATAATCATGGAAATTTTTCGAAAGAGTTTCTTGCTGTTTAAAAACAACTATGTTATGAACAAGTTGAATTTTACTTTGATTCAGCTGCTTAATGAGCTCACCTATTATGAGTCCATGGTGGTGGATCCTCGTAAGCCCAGTGGAGAGGCAAATGTTTATGAATCTTTTAAATCTGCAGAGATGAAAAAGAAAAACATTGGGAAGGCTAAGAGAAAGCCTATGAATAAGAACAAGAGAAGCTCCAATGATGACAAACACAAAGGAAAATGTTTCCATTGCAACAAGAAAGGGCATTAGAAAATGAACTGTCTTAAATACCTTACTGATATGAAAGAGAGGAAGGCAGCAGGTAAATACAGTTTACTTGCATTAAGTCTCTTTTAGTAGAGGATAACAAATCCACATGGATTATTGATTCTGGATCCACTAACCATGTTTGTTCTTCTTTACATCTACTTGACTCATGGAGGGACTGTAGACACTGCATTTTTGCATAGAAGTCCGATGATGAGCCTCGTATGGAGGAACTACTCGATAAGTTGCGGAAGTCGCGGGAAACGAAAGTAGGAAGGGAAAATTCAAAAATAAGTACATCATCAGATTTAATTCGTTTGTGTGGTCTCGGGTTCGCTCAATGGATCTCCGTTTTAAATGTTAGCTTCGGCCCAAAATCCCCGCAACCCACTCACAAGCCACATTCCCAAGCCCCCCCACACACAAGCCATACGCCCAAGGCCCACAAAATCCAATCCAAAATATTCAAATCACATTTAACACATGCCAAAATCTAAATAAATCACCTTCCAAATTAAAAATATTCCCCCACCAAAAATACACAATATTCTTTCCTTAAAATAAATTAATTAAATACACCCATAATTGATTGATTTGTTCCCTTTTTAAGCCATGCACAAAGAAGGAAACCCTAACATGCACTATTATAAAAAGATACCAAAATCCAAACCCTGGACTCTCTCTGACACTCCCTCTCACAACTCAAAAAAGGCACATACTAAAAAACCCTAAACTCTCGATACACTCAAGACAACAAACATAACTCTCACTCTCACCGACCACAATAAGAACCATCATCACCCTCTCTCTCGACCAAAAAAACCCCTCTCCACCATAACAAAACCCTAACTCACAACAACAAGTGCCCGCAACCAATTCAAACATCAACAAACCCCCCAGCCGATTAAAACTGCATTTTCCTTCACAAAAGGAACATCCACGTTAACACCAGCCCCCCTCCACCGAGAAATAGCCAGCAGAACCAGTATCGGATAGTCACGTGCTAGGGCTGGGGCTGGATAAGTGTCTGCCCCGTCCGAAGCACATGTCGGATGTCTGGTAACATAGTCTCTATAATCAGATATTCATGACCTGGTCACAATATCCCGATTGGATGCGCATCACTCAAGAGCACTAGTACCGTATCCTGCGTGACATCATCTCCACTATGACTGAAGTGATACTTCCATCTTGACATCACACACCTAATACACTACGACTCTCTGATAAACCCAGAAGTGGTGTACGCAGAACCGGTTAAAGCCCTGTACCACCAAGACCAAAGTCTACGATTATCCCAAGTATTAGCGATGTAAGTCTCAGGTTAAGACTATACACACCTACCTTGATTTCGGCCTCCCATAGACACATAGTCATAATACCAATGGGATTCCGAGGGGTCTATCCAGAGCGAAGCTGTTTCCCGTACCATCGGTGAAACACGACCTCCTATCGCACTTGCATAAGTATCCGATAATTATATATATGAGAACTATGCCGTTGTGCCCTCACAACGCACACAAGTGCAATACTAGCCTATTCCGCATTATCAATGTCCAGTCTCGATAATACTCCGGCTAGGGATATTTAATGATTAATCCTTCGGGGACTGATACTGTCTCATATCATTCTCAGTCCAGGAACTAATCACAGGGACCTCTCTTCATTATATATCTATGGTGATCTAATCACAAATGATGACAGTGCAATTTCCTTGTCACATAGTTAATTTGCTACAACAACATAATGATCTGTGCAATAGTGACGCTATGGGTCATTTTGTCCAACAATTCTCCCACTTGGCACGTAGCGAGTCACTGAAGTGTCCCACACCCGAACTATGTACGGTTCGCTCAAATTGCTGAGAAAAGGTTTTCGTCAGCGAATTTGTTTGATAATCATCTGACGCGATTTATACGATCATCACATCGCCACGATGTATGATCCGAACGAATCAGATGATATAGAAGTATATATCTGGATCGTCGATGAGACCTTTAATTCCTTAGCCTGTGCTGACGCCTAGCTCAGCCGCTAACAGAACTATATCTAATCTAATTAGACTTATTTTCGACCCAAATGGCTTCTATTGCTGCTCAGCTGCAGCAATAATCCGCATTTGTTGTTTATTCGGCAACAGTTATCTTGCTAGGAAGATTTCCAGCTCACTGTCCCAGTGTTCAAACTTTTATAGTACCGTAGTATTTAATTGTTTGGAAACTTGCAGCAGTGATCCCAGTCACTTCAAGTTCTCCTTCTCCATAGTTTAAGATAGCATCTTTAGTTCTCTGAGATACTAACAGATGTTCTTAATTTCAATCCAGTGACTATCACTTGGATTGACCTGATCGTGACTCTATATGCTCGAAGCGTATGAGACACCAAATCAAGTACATTTTAAATGTACAATTTCCCAGAGAGTGTTAACAACTCCAAATCTATCCCAGTAGATCTTTATTCCTTGAATAAAGGTGTTACTCCCCAGAATTCTACGGAGAATTTCTATGAAATCCAAGCTTTCACAATAGCTTTATGGGAATATACTTGTCAGTGGCGCTCTCCCACTAAACTTCTTATATACACAAGAATTATTTCGTTTGAGTCAAATCATAAACCATTATGATTATTTCAAAACGACAGTTCCAAGAACCTTATGCTTGCTTCAATCCAAACATGGATCGAATAACCCGCAAACCTTGTTTATTGGTTATACAAAATCGTCAGGATGTTCTAATCATCCTCCAAAAGGTTTCCTTTTCAGGAAAGCGATTTTGATCTGTAACTGACACATTTCATAAATGAAATACGCAGTTATCAACAAGCATCTTCAAAATGGATTTACCATGGCAACAGGTAAAAGGATGAACCGTTATTAACACAATGTTGATAACGATACCTTTCTGTCATAAGCCTAGCTTTGTACGTTGGTATGTTGCCATCCATGTATGTCTTCCTTGAAGACGTTTATGTACCAATAGGCACAATGCCTTGTGGTACAACAACTAGTATCCAAAATAGTTGTTATACATGGAATCCATTTTGGACTCATGGCACTTTGCCAAATAGGGAGTCGATACCTCATATCACTTCCTCAAAAACGTAGTCAGATGGTATACCTCATAAGATTGACATCTTTATGAGGTTAGATCAGAAACCCATACCCTAGGTTGTTTTCTGAATCTATTCGATCTACCCAGTTCTTGTGTATTCGAAGATTAATGGTATAGATTCATCATAGATGAACTATTCGTGTTCCATTAAGGACTTCGTGCCTATAACAATATTACTCTAATTTCATCGAGTATCACTATCCTCCCACTGACCACTGCATATCGGTATTCCTCTCAGGAAAAATGCATGGTGAGCAACAATCACATTGTTCTCATGTGAGATTTATAAGTACTATACTTATGGTTTCCCTTGGGATAACCTATATTGGCACTTATCCAATTTGGGTCCTTAGTTTGGTATCATCCAAACGTTATGCCTGGCATACCCAAATTATCAGGAATGAGAAACCTCGTTTCTTCCCTGTTCATATCCTACATGACATCTGTCAAACAGATTTATATGGAACCTTATTCTAAATAAGTTTTGCACTGTTAATACATATCCTATGAAGGAAACAGTAGCTCAGAGCGACTCATGATAAACCTTATCATGTCCAACAAAATTCGATTTTTAGTTCGGACACACCGTCTAACTGACGTGTCTCAGAGGAGTCCTCATATGAAAGAATACCGTACTCTTTCATGTACGTATGAAACTTACTGCTTAAGTATTTTCCATTACGGTCTTACCGTGGCGGAATAATACTATAGCCGATCTGTATTTACTTCGTGTCGAAACTTTAAAGTTTCTGATTTGTGTTCTTCAAAAGAAACACATAACCATAACGTGATGCCACATCCGTTAAGGTCACGAAATATTCATGTTCACATCTAGCCTAGCTAGATATGGGCCCACTTACTTCACCATGAATAGGGCTAACAGATCGGTGGCCCTTTTACTATTACCAAGTAAATAGTATTTTAGGTATTTTACCTAATAAACTAGATTCGCAGACCTTATTTGAATAGTCAAATCAATCCTAGTACCCCACTCTTCAAAAGTGTGGATATACGAGTCTCGTTTAATTGTGTCCTAGACAACAATGCCACAAATAAGTCTATATTGATCAAAAAATTTGAGCTATTTATTTGTCATTTTTATATGTTTGAGATTTTATTATATTCAAAATATAAATTCTGTTATTCACATCTAATGTGTTATCTCAGTATCATCTTTATATAATAAAACACTTTAGTGTTCTAGAATATAAGGTTTATCCGCAACGGATTAAACACTGATATAGAGATAATGTCTCTAGTCAAACCAGTTACATTATAACAGTTCCTAATTTAAGTACATACCCAAAGGGTAGTTCCTAAACTTAGGTATCTACGGTCGAAACAGCGATTTCGTCCCGTTTCCGATTTGCAGAGAAAATCTCGGCTTGAAGTCAGTATCCAGCTCATAGCGGATTCTGAACATCAATACATATATATTATGTACCACACTAAGTATTTAAAATCCAATTTCAATACTAGTAGTGAACCATAACTTTGACAAATATTTTAAAGTCAGAGCCTCGCCCTTCTTTAATTCCTTCGTGTCTGCCATATCCAAATGGTACTCACTTTGGGATATGTCAATTATCTTTTCAATATTTCACAAACCTTGGCCAAGCCTTGGGTTTTAGAATATCGAAATGATGTGCACCTTATGCAACTTGCCCAATTGCAAACTTTGACTTTTCTCCACTAGAATAGTCAATTAATTCTCCAGAATTATTAATTGCAATTTTAATACCTTTAAATCTAAAGATAGATTTATTGACAAGTATATTAATTAAGCACTAAGTCATCATCACATAATCTTCCAAAGATTTTATGCTATACTATTTGCTTAATATGGGTTAGATATAACAAGTTATTTTATCCAATAAAGTAACCTATTATTAATTCCCAATGAAAATTAAATCATTTAAAACATTTCATCCAAGGATTATATATTTTAAATATTCAACTTTTCAATTCCTTTCTTGATTTTAATAGTCTAACTATTTAATCAATTTTAATAAAGGTACTATTTATTATAATGATTACAATAATCCAATTATTTAATCAACTATAATCTTAATATTGATTACCATAATCCAATTATAAAATCAACTATTATTTTAATTCAATTATATTGATTACTTATAATCCATAAAATCAACTATAATTTGAATGAGTTTATATATAGTCCAACTATATATATTTTTTAAAACAACATAAAATATTAGTCCAACTAATACTTTTGATTAATATGACGAGTAAAATATAGATGAGCGCGTTTAGCGAGTATTCGAACGAATGTTGCAAATTCAATACTTGCCTCCCCACTATTTTTCGTCGAGCCTCTAACCCTCTGTCGAGTAGTACTCGGGAAACCGTGTTTCCTAGTGGGCTAGGATCCCGCTTAAATATCACACAATCTTGACTTTGGCCAAAAAATTGTATGATAATTAACTAGGTAGATCTCGAAGATCAATTGGACCCATCCAAATCCTAGATCCAGTAGGGGACATCCAAGTCCCAAACATATATCTAATATATGCCGATATATCGAATATATACCCTAACCTTTTTCCTCTGAATCAAATAGGCCTTGGCTTTGGCACAACAAACCTAGTGATCCCAGTCAAGCGCGGACCAATTGACATGGAAGCTTCGTAATCAATGTC
>SKCR01031287.1:0-16664 GCA_019454045.1 Zanthoxylum bungeanum | reverse complement strand
ATTTTTACGAATAAGTACTCAAGTACGAATTCTCGAATTAAATTAAACTACGTTATCAAATCCAATTTTAATATGCATTCAATTCCAATTCGTTATTTAATTCCAACAAATTAAATATTACACTTTAATAATAAACCTTTTACGACTTAAATTCCAAATTTAATCGTAGCGCGTCTCAAAGACCGATCAACGTCCAACGTCAATTCAATTAAAGTCTAATGGGCTTTTAATTGATTTCTTAAGGCGTGGGCTTTTGGTCAACTCGGGTCAATCCGAATAACCAAAATCCAATCCGGGATTTACCCCCATAAGCCCATAAATCAATCTTGGCCCATTAGGCCCAATTAAACTTTAAGGTTCATTAAGTCGCAATTGGGCTTAACGGAAGTGGTTTTGGGCCCAATTGGATCCAATCCATTTGGCCTAAACCCAACTTGATAAAATCAAGACCAATAGGCCCAATTACAACATTAGAAGCCCAATCCAATTTAAGGCCTAAATAACTAAATCACATGAATCCAATTCCGCAATTTAATTACCTAAAGTGCATTACATGATTATCAACTAAATCAATACTTCTAAAACACTTAATTAGTCCCATTAATCATGCTAAACATCATCATCACATGTCCAACACATAAATGAAAAAATCAAACCCATTACATGCTTTAATGCTCTCGGCCATGAGGGATTTTGTGTCGATTTGGTTTCAATCCAATCGAAGCCACAATCGATATTAAATCAACATCCTAAGTGATTTCATACACTCTCCAATTGTTCAAAATCAAAATATACCAAGACATTAGGGCATAATTACATTTGGCAAGGTGATAACTTTTGTAGATTTTATGTTCAATTTAAAATCCAATCCAATTAGTTTCAAATTAACATTCCTTAATGATTCCAACTCATCAAACGAATCAAAATCAAAAATTCCAAGAACCCAAATCCACATTACATTCGGCCAAGGGGAATAATTTGGGCAAAATTGATCCAATCACATTTTGTTGAAATTGATCAAATCAATCTTCAATATAACATATATTAAGCATGCTCAATCATCCAATTTCATTAAATCATGCTCAAATACAAAATACCCAATTTTAAGCCCTACATTTTCATGCTTAAACCTATAGCTCTGATACCATTGTTAGGTTTGTTTTCTAGGTCCCAAGATCAAACAAGACATGAAAACAATGTGTGAACACATCAACGGAGGTAGCGGAATACTCACATGGATCGGTTGAGACGATTTGAAGACGAATGAAGCCACTTGCTCACTGCCAATGACGCCCACTGCATGCAGTTCACTGCCCTCCATTTCAGATTTTGAGCTGCGAAACGGAGATACAAGCTTCGTTGGATGGATCCCGGCTCATGGGTGAACCTCCCTACCACCTTCGCATATCTCGTAGTGTGCTAGCACTTGCGGTTTTTGCCATAAAAACCCAACTCTTGCCTCCCTCATGCTCACGGTTTTGTGTGAAACCAGTGAGTGTTTTTGCCCAAATGGGCGTGAGCCAAAGAGAGAGAATAGGAGAGATAGATGTGTGTTGACTTGTTACAAAAAGGTGTAAAGCTTTTGATTATATATTTTCCAAAACAATAATCAAATTCCATTTAATTTTATCCAATAAATTAAATGAATTTTGGAGCCAAAAACCAAAAGTTTTCCCTCCACTAGCTTTCACTATTCATGTCAAGTCCATCACTATTCACATCAACATCACTTTATTAAAGTGATGTAAGTCTTTCAATCATTCAATCAATCAATCACATCACTCAAAGTGACATTTGATTTGACGCTTGATGTGACTAATGATTTGACGCTTGATGTGACTTGCGTTACCACACTCGAATTCAAAATACGAATGCGCTCGCAATCACACTCGGGCTCGGGTTCGCTAATTCCTAATTAGCGAATTTTCCGTCGCGTCGTAATTAAATGATTACGCCCAGCGAATTCACTATTCACGTCGCTAACGAATTAATTCTAAATTAATTCGTTCGCCCGAATTAAAATCTAATTTTAATTCCCCGTCGAAATCTAATTTCGTTTAATATATCGAATATATTAATTTAATCGATTAATTCTAATTAATCGTTCTCTCTCTCTAGACGATATTTTATCCTAGATAAAATATCTTCGTAATTAATCCCAGATTAATTTTCTCTCTTCTCTTCCATATAATCCCAGATTAATAAAAGAGTGCGAGTCATACGTCATCGGTGGATTATTGGGAAGCGACCCATGAGATCCCCGGATAAGTTGGCAGTTAATACGGTCGTCGGTGTATCCGAATCGCGTACGTACCAAGTACTACGTTCTACCGATTTACGAGACAAGGTCGACTTCTAGCAAAGCACCAAGTCTACCCAATTCTCCGGACATATCCATATAGAATATACAAGGATCTATATCAAGCGTAGTTTTCCAAGTATTGTGTATATCGGCCCAGTATCGGATAGTCACGTGCTAGGGCTGGGGCTGGATAAGTGTCTGCCCCGTCCGAAGCACATGTCGGATGTCTGGTAACTAGTCTCTATAATCGGATATACATGACCTTGTCATAATATCCCGATGGCCGGCCAGCACTTAAGAGCACTAATACCGTATCCTACGTGACATCATCTCCAGTATGACTGAAGTGATACTTCCGTCTTGACATCACACCCAATACTCTACGATTCTCAATATACCCAAATCGGCGTACCAGAACCGGTTAAAGCCCCTGACGACCTCAATCAAAGTATATTGATTGTCGTAAGCATTAGCGGTGCAAGTCTCAGGTTAAGACCATACACACCTACCCTGATGTCGGACTCCCATAGACACATAGTCACATACCAATGGGATTCCGAGGGGTCAATCCAGAGCGAAGCTGTTTCCCGTACCTCGGTGACACAACCTCCTACCCCTCACTTGCATAAGTATCCAATACTTAAATATATGAGAATTATGCCGTTGTGCCCTCACAACGCGCACAAGTGTGATACTAGTCTTTTACGTATTTATCGATGTCCAATCTCGATAATACTCTAACTATAATATTTAATGATTTATCCTTCGTTGATTGATACTGTCTCATATCATTCTCAATCAAGGAACAAATCATAAGGACCTCTCATCATTCAATAATCTAAGGTGATCTAATCCCAAATGAATAAGAGGGCAATCTTCTTGTCACATAGTTAATTTGTACAACACACTTGATCTGTACAAAGTGACGCTATGGGTCATATTATCCACACAAACCGCATCCATAAAGTCCAATTATACTAATGAACCTTAATTATTTAATTGGCCTAATGGGACAAAATTAATTTAAGGCTTATGGGGTAACTCCCGGATTGGATTTTGGTTTTTGGTTTGACCCGAGTTGACCAAAAGTCCACGCCTTAAGAAATTAATTAAAAGCCCATTAGACTTTAATTAAATAAACGTTGGACGTTAATTGGGCTTTGAGACCCATAACGATTGAATTTGGAATAGAAATCGTAGAAGGTTCGTTAATGAAAGTGTAATATTTATTTTGAATTAAATAGAGAATTAGAATTAAATGCGTATTGAATTGGATTTAATCATGTAGTTTAATTTAATTCGAGAATTCGTACTTTGAGTACTTATTCGCAAAACAAGTTTGACTCGAACAAAAATCAAATCATTGTTTGAACATTGGATGATCACTAATTATCAGATTAATTAATTGGATTAGATTGATTGATAACATGCTTGTATGAATACATGGTTGCGATGCGTGAATAATTATATCAGATGGATATTAGTCGGGTGGACAATTTTAGGAAATTGTAATAAATTTGATTTATTAATTGGACCTGCGTGTCCAGCCTTATCACCTCTATACTCTTTGTATTCTCTTCTCACCTATTCCCCTCAATGTAATGAGGTTTCTTTAGAAGTGTAGTGTACGGGTAGAAGTAAATACATGTGCTAGCTTTGGAGAGAGAAAATGAGAGATTTGATCTAGGATCAATGTAAAGTATCCATCCGCATATCATCATTATTTTATTTCATATGCGCTTTATTATGTGTTTAGAATGCATGTTTAAGGGTGTATGATGATGAGACCTTAACAAAGATAATAAATTGGTTGCCAATTTGCACGTGAAAAACCCTCAAATAATATTAAGCGTTTTTCCTTCCATTGAGTGATTCTTACTCAAGATCTAAGACGGCATTGGTTTGTTGGCCAAAGTCAAGGCCTTTGTCTGTCGAAGATGTGTTTGAATCACGAAGGCTTTGTTCCATATCAGTGTCTTGTCCAAGTTGTGGTTTGTTGGCCAAAGTCAAGACCACTTCTTGTCCATCGACATTGATTATGAAGCTTTCCATGGTCAATGGGTCGCGCTTGACTGGGATCACTAGGTTTGTTGTGCCAAAGCCAAGGCTTAGTTGATTCAGAGGAAAAAGGTTAGGTAATACATTGGATGTATTGGCATATATAAGATATATGTTTCGGACTTGGACGTCCTCCTACCGGATCTAGGAATTGGATTGGATCCAATTGATCTTAGAGATCTACCTAGTTAATTATCATACAATTTGTTGGCCAAAGTCAAGATTGTGTGATATTTAACGGGATCTTAGCCCACTAGGAAACACGATTTCTCGAGTACTCGACAGAGGGTTAGAGGCTCGCCGAAAAATAATGGGAGGAAAGAATTGAATTAGCAATACTCGTTCAATTACTCACCATACGCGCTCATTCAAATTATTTCATCGTTAGATTAAATGATAGTTGGACTAATATTTAAATTGTTGTTTTAATATACAGTTGGACTGTATTATAGTTGATTATATATAATTGGATTATATAATCAATATGTTTGAATTAACTAATTTCAGTTTACAGTTGATTTTATAATTGGATTATAGTAATCAATGTAATTGAGGATAATTAATTTAAATTATATTTGATTATATAGTTGGACTATTATAATCATTATAATCAATAGTACCACAATCGTTGATTAAATAGTTGGACTATTAGAATCATGATAAAATGAAAGATTAGTATTTAAAACATAATCCTGGATGAAAATGTATTTAAACAACTTTAATTTCAAATTGGGAATAATTTCAAGATGGTCTTGGAAATTAATAAGTTATTTTATTTGATAAAATAATGAATTATGCCTAAAGCCCGGAGTTAAGTAAATAAGTGGAATATGAGATTTGGAATATTCATATAATGATAATTATAGTGCTTAATCCATTATACTTTGATTTCAGAAAGTACTAAAATTGCAATAAATAATTCTTGGAGAATTAATGACTATTCTCAAGGAGACAAAGTCAAACTTTGCAATTAGGCAAGTTGTGCAAGGCACACCTTACTTTGATATTCTAGAAACCCGAGGTTTGGCCAAAGGTTACTGGAATGTTGAAATTGGCAAAGGCAAAATCATTATAATCTTTTGGGAAGATAAAAGGATATATCCTAAGAAGGAATTGAAGACGAGCAAGGCTCTTACTTCAAATATGTTTGTCATAATTATGCTCACAACTAGTATTGAAATTGGATTTTAAATACTTAGTGTGATACATAAATATGTACTGTTGTGCAGAATCTGCTTTAAGCAGAATACTGACTTCAGACGAGATTACTCTGCGAATTGAAAACGGGATGATAGTCGCTGTTTTAACCGTAGATACCTAAGTTTAAGAACTGCCCTTCGGGTGTGTACTTAAATTAGGAAACTGTTAAAATGTAACTAGTTTGACTAGAAACATTATCTCTATATCGCATATAACCCGCTGCGGTGTACCTTTATATTCTAGAACACTAAAGTGTTTTATTATATAAAGATGATATTGAGATAAACACATTAGATGTGAATAACAGCATTTATTCTCAAATACATAACATGACAAATAAATAGCTCAAACTGATTTGATCAGAAGAAACTAATTGTGGCATTGTTGTTTGGGACACAATCAAACAAGACTCGTATATCCACACTTTCGAAGAGTGGGTACTAGGACTAATTTGATTCCATTCAAATAAAGTCTACGAATCTAGTTTATTGGGTAAAGTGCCTATAGCACTATTTACTTGGTAAAAGTGTAAATGCCACTGATCTGTTATCCCTTGTTCATAGTGAAGCTAGGGTGGATATGAATATTTCGTGACCTGTACGGATGTGGCATCGCGTTATGGTTATGTGTTTGTTTTAAACATAAATCGAAAACTTTCACAGTTTCAACATAAAATAGACAAACAGATCAGCTAAAGTATTAAACCGTTACGGTAAAACCGTAATGAAAATACTTAAGTAGTAAGTTTCTCGTATACTTGAAAGAGTATAATATTCTTTCTATGAAGACTCCTCCCGGAACACGTCATTTTGACGGTGTGTCCGAACAGGATTAACCGAATTTTGTTACATATAATAAGGTTATGTTAGACATTATGTCCCATAGCGTCACTATTTGTAAATGATATTGTATTATTGTACAAAATAACTATGTGATATTGAAATTGCCTTTTGCCGTTTTTAATAGTATTTACTTGATATATAAATGGCGAAAGTCCATATGATTAATACCGGATTGAGATGATATGAGACAGTATCAATCCATAAAGGTTTAATCATTAAATATCCCTAGTCGGAGTATTATCGAGATCGGACATCGATAATGCGGAATAGACTAGTGTTGCGCTTGTGCACGTTGTGAGGGCACAACGGCATAGTTCTCATATATTTAAGTATTGGATACTTATGCAAGTGCGATAGGAGGTTGTGTTTTACCGATGGTACGGAAAACAGCTTCGCTCTGGATAGACCCCGCGGAATCCCATTGGTAGTATGTCTGCGTGTCTATGGGAGGCCGCATCAGGGTAGGTGTATATGGTCTTAACCTGAGACTTACATCGCTAGTACTTGCGACAATCGGTAAACTTTGGTTTTGGTGGTTGGGGACCTTAACCAGTTCTGTGTACACCTCTTCTGGGTTTATCGAGAATCGTAGTGTACTGGATGTGATGTCGAGATGGAAGTATCACTTCAGACATATGGAGATGATGATCACGCAGGACACAGAACTAGTACTCTATAAAAGGTTGCAACCGTCGGGACAACATGACCAGGTCAGGATTTTCGACTTAAAGAGACTAGTTGCTTGATGTCCGATATATGTTTCGTACGGGGCAGACACATCTCCAGCCCCAGGCCTAACATGTGATCATCCGATACTGGATCGATGTACGCAATACTACGGTATACTACGCTTGATATAGATCTTATATTCCTATAAGAATATTTCTGGAGAATTGGGTAGGCATGGCGCTTTGCTAGAAGCCAACCTTGTCTTGTGAATCGTTGTAAACGTAATACGAGGTACGTACGTGTTCGGAATATCCGACGACCGTATTTACTGCCAAAATATCCGGAGATCTCTTGGTCGCTTCCTGAAGATTCACCAATGACGTATGATTCAAACTCGATTAATCTTGGATTAATTACGGAGAGACTTTATCTTGGGTAAAGTACTATATAAAGAGAGAGAACGATTAGTTTAGAATTAATCGTAAAATATTATATTCGATATAATAATCGAAATTCGATTTCGACGTGAAATTAAAATTAGATTTTAATTCGGGCAAACGAGTTAATTTAGAATTAATTCGTTAGCGACGTAAATAACAATTTCGCTAGGCACAATTATTTATTTAAATTCGATTTAATTAACGTCGCGACGTAAGTTCGGTATTTCGGAAATATCGGACCCGAACGCGTGAGTGCACGTGGACCCACTTTCATTTGGAAACGTGTGGGGCCCACATGACACATGTCATTATTTGCATTATTTAATTGTTGATGTATTGCATGGAGATAGTGTACAATGCACTCAAGGGTTTTGCATGGAAATTGAGTGTTTGACACTCTAAGCCATTGCATGGTTTGTGTCATAAGTTTATTATTATTTAATAAATATTATGGCATAAATATAAATTGATTTTTGTAACAAAAAATCATATCTCCTCTCCCTCTCAAATTACCGAAACAGTGAGCAAGTTTTGGGTCTCCATTTTCTTCATTTGTTTTGTGGCAAGACTAGAAGAAAGTGTACAAGTTTGGAACTTTAATACACAACTTTGGCTAGCACCATCAAGGGATCATACAAAGGTGTTATGGGAAACTCATCTTAGAGCTTGGAAGGATCAAACATTGCTTGGAGCTTCTCTTTTCATCTTGGCCGAAACCCTCACTGTACAAAGGAGGAAGTTTTTGTTTCATCAACGCATCCGCATTCCGATCTTTGTGAGTATGATTCCGCCATACTTCAATATTGTTCATTCTTTTATATATATATTTTGCTTGTGCTTTTGATCTTGGGACATGGATTAGATTTTCCAACAGGTTAATCACGAGTTGCTCTGAGCTATCATTTCCTTCAACGGATAAACTTTAAACAGTGCAAGAACTTATTTTGAATAAGGTTCCATAATAATCTGTTTGACAGATATCATATTAGATATGAACCGGAAAGAAACCGGGTTTCTCATTCCTGACCATTTGGGTATGCTTGGCATATGTTTGGATGATACCAAACTAAAACCCAAATAGGATTAGTGCCAATTGTAGGTCATCCTAGGGATACCATAAGTATTATACTTATATACCTCACATGAGAACAATTAGATTGTTGCTCACCATGCGGTTTTTCTAAGAGGAATACTGATATGCAGTGGTAAGTGGGAGGATAGTATAACTCGATGAAAATCGGAGTAATACTGTTCAAGGCATCGAATCATAATGGAACATAAATAGTTCATCAAGGATGAAACTATACCATTAATCTTCGAATACACAAGAACCGCGTAGAACGGAGAGAATCAGAAAACAACCTGGGGTATGGGTTTCTGATCTCATCTCATAAAGATGTCTATCTTATTGAGGAATACCAACTAGCTACGTATAAGGAAGTGATACTAGGTATCAACTCCCTTATTATGGCAAAGTGCTATATAATCCGAAATGGATTCCATGTATATCAACCAGTTTGGATACTAGTTGATGTACCACAAGGCATTGTGCCTACTGGTACTATAAGTCTTCAAGGAAGACGTATATGGATGGAAACATACCAACGTATAAATCTAGGCTTTTAACTGAAAGGTATCGTTATCGACATTGTGTTGATTACGATTCAACCTTTTACCTATTGCCACAGTAGATCCATTTGGATGATGCTTGCTGACGCGAGCATAAGTTCTTGGAATTATCATTTTGATGCAATCATAATGGTGTATGATTTAATTCAAAATGAAAAGTAATTCTTGTGTATATAAGGAGGTTAGTGGGAGCGCACTAACAGTGTCTGTCCTATAAAATAATGATAATATGTCATTTCTTGGAAATGATATTCCCATAAAATAAATGTCGGTGAAAACTTGGCTTTCGAAATACTCTCCGTGGAATTGTACATTGAAAAATGTACAAGACCTGGTGTATCATACGCTTTGAGCATATGGATTCACAAACAGGCTAATCCGAGTGATAGTCACTGGATTGATGTTAGGAACATCCGTTAGTATCTTAGAGAACTAAGGATGCTGTCTTAGTCTATGGAGAATGAGAACTTGAAGTGACTGGGATAATTGTAGCAAGTTTCCTATAACCGATAAAGACGACTAAAAGTCGCAAACGGTACTATACAGTTTGAATAACGGTACAGTGAGCTGGAAATCTTCCAAGCAAGATACTGTTACCGAATAAACAATAAATGCGGGTTAATTGCAGCAGCTGAGGCATCAATAGAAGTCATTTGGGTCGATATATATCTAATTAGATTAGATATAGTTCTGTTAGCAGCTGAGCTAGGCATCAGCACAGGCTAAAGAATTAATGGTCTCATCAACGATCCAGATACTTACTTACATAATTATCTGATTCGTTCGGATCATACATCGCGGCGATGTGATGATCAAATAAATCGCATCAAGATGATAATCATGCAAATCCACTGACGAAAGCTTTTCTCAGCAGTTTGAGCCAACCGTACATAGTTCGGGTGTCAGACACTCGAGTGACTGGCTATAGGCCAAGTGGGAGATTGTTGGACAATTATGACCCATAGCGTCACTATTTGTACAGATCACAGTGTTGTTGTACAAATTAACTATGTAATAAAGGAGATTGCACTCTTATCATTTGTGATTAGATCACCTAGATATATAAGTGATGAGAGGTCCCTATGATTTGTTCCTGGACGGAGAATGATATGAGACAGTATCAGTCCACGAAGGATAAATCATTAAATATCCCTAGTTAGAGTATTATCGAGATTGGACATCGATAAATACGTAAAAGACTAGTATTACACTTGTGCGCGTTTGTGAGGGCACAACGGCATAGTTCTCAAATATTTGGGTATAAGATACTCATGCAAGTGTAATAGGAGGTTGTGTTTCACCGATGGTACGGGAAACAGCTTCGCTCTGGATTGACCCCCGCGGAATCCCATTGGTAGTATGACTATGTGTCTATGGGAGTCTGCAATCAGGGTAGGTGTATTTGGTCTTAACTTGAGACTTGCACCGCCAATACTTACGACAATCGATATACTTTAGTTGAGGTCGTCCAGGGCTTTAACCGGTTCTGTGTACTCCGATACTAGGTATATTGAGAATCGTAGTGTGTTGGGTGTGATGTCAATACGGAAGTATCACTGCAGTCATAGTGGAGATGACGGTCATTTAGGATACGAAAACTCATTCTCTTAAATGCTCGAGCTATCGGGATATTATGACTAGGTCATGTTTATCCGATTATAGAGACTAGTTACCAGACATCCGATATGTGCTTCGTACGGGGCAGACACAATTCCAGCCTCAGGCCTAGCACGTGATCATCCAATACTGGACAGAAATACACAATACTACGGTATACTACGCTTGATATAGATCACGTATTCCTATAAGGATATTTTTGGAGAATTCGGTAGGCATGGCGCTTTGCTAGAAGCCAACCTTGTCTTGTAAATCGGTATAAACATAATACGAGATACTTACGTGTTCGGATAGTCCGACGACCGAATTTACTACCAACATATCCGGAGATCTCACGGGTCGGTTCCCAAAGATTCTCCGATGATGTATGACTCGCACTTTAATTAATTTGGGATTAATTAGAAGAGAGAGAAAATTATTATGGGATTAATTCGATGAGAGAGAAAATTAATCCGGGATTAATTATGGAGATATTTTATCTAGGATAAAATATTAATAAAAGAGAGAGAACAATTAATTTGGAATTAATCGATAAAATAATATATTCGATATATTATACGAAATTGGATTTCGACGCGGAATTAAAATTGGATTTTAATTCGGGCGAACGAATTAATTTGGAATTAATTCGTTAGCGATGTGAATAGTGATTTTGCTAGGCGTAATCATTTAATTACGACGCGAAGGAAAATTCGTTAATTTGGAATTAGCGAACCCGAGCCCGAGGGTGATTGCGAGCGCGTTCGCATTTCGAATTCAAGCGCGGCATGTAAGTCACATCAAGCGTCAAATCGCTAGTCGCATCAATTGTCAAATCACTTGTCACTTTGAGTGATGTGATGTGACATGACATATTATCACTTTATTAAAGTGACTTGATGTGAAAAGTGATAGATGATTGAAAAGCACTTTTTGCTTTTTGACTTTTGCTTTTTTGAAAAGTAAAATGAATTGTTTAATAGAAATAAAAAGTGGAAAATGGCTTTAATTAATTTTTGGAAAATATAAAAAGCTTTTACATTTTCTCTCTCTCCTTGGTTGTTGTTCACTTTTTTTGTTGAAGCTTCACTTTTCCCTCTCAAATTTCTCTCTTCTTCCTCATGGCTTGGAGCCGATTCTTCTCCCTATTTTTTTGGTGATGGCCGAATTAATGAGAAGCAATAAAGAGAAGAAGTGCTAGCACACACCATGGGTCATTACAAGGTGATAGGGAAGTGAGTTTATGAGCATGGAAAGCTTGAAGCTTGGAGCTTCAATGGTGTCCACCCATGGCCGAATTTTGGACCTTCAAGGAGCATCAAAACCGAGCCATTACAAGTCTTGGAGAAGCCATTGCCGACCTTTGAGAGGGCTTGAAGGCTTGTGTAGGCATTGCATTTTTGCATGTGAACCCGATGATGAGTCTCATTTGGAGGCACTACCTTTTTGAGTCATGAAAACCGCGGGAAACGGATATCGGAAGGGGAATTCAGAATAGAGAAGGTTCACTGTTTTCGTTCGTGCTGCGTTCGTGTAGGCGTTCGAACGGAAGGCAGATTTCGGGCGTTCGTGTCACGTTCGATCAGGCGTTCGAACGGTGTCGGTAATTCTGGTTTTGCTGCTAGCCTCACACCCCAGCCCATTTAGCTCCTCAAAGCCCATAAAACACATCCCAAATTAATTAAATAAATATTAATTAAAACATTAACTAATAGGATAATAATTAAATTAATTAAATAATTAAATAAAACATTTACCAAACATAAAATAAACAATTACCAACTTAAACTAAAATCATGCCTAAAATAAACAAATCACACATTAAATCAAAATATAATCATGCCTAATTAAAATCAATCAACCAATTATATTCCCAATCTAATAAGACTATTCCCAAACTTAAAATATTGTATGCCTAATTAAAGCCAATTAAAAATTTGACTTCCTAATTCAATAAGATATCCACCAATTTAGATTAGTTGACTTCCTAATTTAAAATATTTTGTCCCCCCAATCAATCAAATCCTTTCCTTGTTTAAAACCAAATCATATCCTAATTAAATGCACAAAATCCCTTCCCTTATCAACCTTAACCCTTCTCTATATAAACCACTCTTCACCAAACCTTTGAGCTTCTTGGAGAGACACAACCTAAGACAACCGAAGACACAACCCAAGACACAACCGAAGACACCCAAGAAAATCAAAAAAAAAAAACCAAAACAGAAAACAGAAATACAGAGAAAACAGCAGCAAAACAGAGTTAAAATAGTGGCTTGAGCAGCGAAACAGCAAAGAGAAACGCAAACCAGTGAACCAGAAAAGTTGCGGAGCTTTACCCCCTCCGATCTCCGCGAAACGCAAGTCCAAGGACAATCAAAAGGTTAGACTTGAGGGTATTTTTCACACTTATTCCTATTTAAGTTCTGTTCATTTATCTCGATTATATTTTCTGCATTTGTTGTATTTGTTGCATATACGATGTTTGTTGTGAATTTTGGATGAAAGGCATGCCGCCTCTTGTGGTATATAGGATGGAAACCCGGACGTAAATTTCATAGCCGATTCCGAATGGACGGTAGTATGATCTGTACTCGGGCCACAACTCCACGTATCACTTGAGTAAACGGCATGTTCATTTGTTTAATTTTGAGTTGTTTAATTATTCCGCCGTTTAATTTGCTGCATGATATTTACTTATGTAATAATGAGAAAAGCGCATGGGCTTAGTAAGTGCGATGAAAGGTCCTCTAATTGAAGAGGTTAAAATCCTTTACCACGATGCTTCGCCGCGCCAAGTATCTTTGTGTTTACTTCTGTCTTTATTTTATGCATATTGTATGTTCATTGCGCATGGGCTTAGTAAGTCGGATTAAAGGCACTCCGCTTCACGGGGATAAGATCCTTATCACGATGCTTCGCCGCGCTGGATGACGTTATTCGATTGGACGTGAGATGTGTTCAATCGGATATACAAAGTCAGATAACTCGTCTTTGTTATTATGCCTTTACTTTTATTGTATGTTCATTGCGCATGGGCTTAGTAAGTCGGATTAAAGGCACTCCGTTCCACGGGGATAAGATCCTTACCACGATGCTTCGCCGCGCCCCTTTAGCTTTCATATATCGCGTCAACTTCCATGCATCAGGTCTGTCCCCGTTCGAATGCGTTCACGAACGCAACTCGAACGCGCATACATTTTGCCTTATCATGCATCAGGTCTCATTTCTGTTCAAACGCGTTAGCAAACGCCATACGAACGTGAGCATTCTGTTTCATTTCCGTTCGAACGCGTTCACGAACGCTCTACAAACGTGAGCATTTCATGCATCAGGTCTGTCCCCGTTCGAACGCGTTTACGAACGCAACACGAACGCGTACACACTGAACTGAAACATATTCATCACATGCCATGTATAATTGTTGCTTAAGTGATTTTCTTGATGAAACCACACATAGTTGTTCTTATCTTTGTGCACATAATAATGAAGAGCATGTTTATTCCCTATAATTGCATTATCTACCTTAGTTTTGGCTTAAAGTATTATGATTTATGCGTCATGTTGTGAAAGCATGTGAACATTATTTCATGTGGTATATCGGATGGAAACCCAGACGTAAATTCCGTAGCCGATTCCGAATGGACGGTAGTGCGGTTTGTACTTGGGATACAATTCCACGTACCGCTTGGAAAAATATTCACATGCATGCTTGCGTTTATGTTTACATGAATGATTAAATTCTTGTGATGTTATGTGTTGTTAGAAATACTTTTAAGCATGTGAATTTGACAATAAGATTTGACTTCATGTATGTTTGTTGTGAACTTTACTTTTAAGCATGCTAATTGAGGATTGTGGTGCACTTGGAAATATATGTCATAGGCTTGGTTAGATTATTGCATAAATCTTTACATTACAAGTGGCATAAGTAAGGGACCATTCCGAACCCAATGGTTTGAGGTCTTCCCTTGCGAGGGGTGAGTGCGGCCTTAAATCTTTGTCCCGGTTCACACCGGGTGGCGACTCCATCACTCTCCGGTTTAGTCCTCCGTTGGCTACTCCGTACTCCCAACTAGGCCCCCGAGTCTAGAACAGCATGCGTCGTCCAGATCCCACTATGTTCCCACAGCTTGTATTCTTCATTTCATCAAAACCCATCAAAGTGAGTATGAATTCCGCATTATTCCTTTGATGTATTCATGCGTTTTTATGCTTGATATTGTTGATCTTGGGACCTAAATTAGAAATCAACAATGATTGCTGTAGGAATTGTTCATAAATGGTTTAATGTGTTTAATTACTGAACATATCATTTATGAGGTTCCATAGTGGCTTAGGGATTGGTGAATGATGATAAGGGCACTTTGGGAATGGAATAAATAGTTTTTTTTTTATAAAAAAAAATATCATTTATGTGAATAGTATCTCGTGAATAGTAAAAAAATTTTAATTTTATTATTTTATTTTAATTTTTTTATTTTGAATTCCAATTCCGCCCAAACTCTTATTAGAGTTTTATAATCTCATTATACCACTTAATTAAGATCCAATGGCTAAGATTAAATTGGCTTTTATCCCACATCGGATTCTTAATTAATTTTGTTGTCTTTGGAGCACTATATAAACCCAAAGAATTCTTCACAAATCCATGCACCAAACCTTTCATATCTTGGTTTTATATAAGTGCGCAACTCTAAAGTTTAAGAGTAAGCCACTGATTTTGAGGATCCTTAAGTCTAATTGACTAGAGGAACCTCGAGTTAAAAGTTTTGAGGTATTTGCCTAGGCTAGCACCGAGAGCAAAATACTTGTGCACTCAAGGCGTAGTTTTGCCATTGTGTTTTGGCTTTGGTGTATGCATCTTTGGTGGCCACACACTTGGGTGGCTCTTTGGAACGTGGAAGTGCTTGCTGAGTTCGAGAAAAGCTTGTAGATTGGAGGGAGGACTGGAGGAGTCCACGGCTCAAGTAAGTCATTTTTCTTTCTTTATTTTAATTAGAGTTCTTATGATAGTTAGCACGTTTAGGTTTATATTCTTTTCATGTTTTATGAGTTTTATGCTTAGAATATATAGTAACATGCATAGGTTTGTAGAATAATCAAAATAAATGGGTCTTGGGCAAAGGGAAACGACATCATAATTTTAATTTTTTTTTTCCGCTGCGCACTCGCGGCCGCTTCCCAACACTATTAGCCTCCAAGTTCTTGATGAAGATGATGTGGTAAGCTGTCCCAGTGATGATCGGCTGGCATTGTGCACGGACTTCTTCGACATAGTTTACATTTGTCCATGTAAAAATACTTTGTAAAGGTGCTGGCAGCTATGAACCAAACCTTATTCCAACTGAGCTTAAATGGATTGAGGGTGTTGACTAGTCTCTTCGTGATCTGGAGCCGATCCGGGCTACGAGAACCAACCATCTCCAAACTATAGAGGTTGTATTGAATGAACCCCAACCTGAAAGAGTACAAGGGCTGATATTACCTTTCATTGGTCCTCCTCATCATCACCAATCTACAGACACCAATAAGAATTTCAAGTACAAATGGCTCGAGGCCGAAGGGCCTTGGGGAAGGCACCGATGGGGGGATAATGAAGGCTTCTCAGTTCTGAACATCTTCTGAGTGGGAGGTAATAAAATGACATATATCTTCCTTTTGACTAATTTGTATGACTTTCTAATCTCCATCCTACATGCAGCTTATTGGTGCGAACTCCCAAAAGTCTACCACGAAACCTAGGTTAGGGTAAAGAATGCATTCAAATTAAGAGGCCTTTATCGGGACATCATCAACCCTACGTCTTAGGCTGACTCGGCCTTACCCTGAGCACTCCTCCACCCCCGTCCAGGCAGATTGCTACATTTTAACCGACCCATTGGTTTCCATGTTTGCCGCCTTGTCTTCTTGTTTTTGTTGTTTTAT
>SKCR01031286.1:0-16854 GCA_019454045.1 Zanthoxylum bungeanum | reverse complement strand
CATGCCTCCCCATTCTCTCCAAAATAGCCTTACAGGAATAAGGATCTATATCAGGCGTAGTATACGTAGTATTGCGTATTTCTGTCTAGTATCAGATGATCACCTGCAAGGCCTGGGGCTGGTACAATGTCTGCCCCGTACGAAGCATATATTGGATGATGAGCGACTAGTCTCTTTAAAATCAGATAATCATGACCAAGTCATATTATCCCGACGGTTGCAACCTTATATGGAGAACCAGTTTTGTATCCCTGCGTGATCATCAACTCCATATGACTGGAGTGACACTTCCGTCTTGATATCACACCCAACACACTACGATTCTCAATATACCCAGAATTGGCGTACACAGAAATCGGTTAAAGCCCTGGACGACCTCACCGAAAAATATATTGATTGTCGTATGCATTGGCGGTGCAAGTCTCAGGTTAAGACCAAATACACCTACCCTGATTGCAGACTCCCATAGACACATAGTCATACTACCAATGGGATTCCGCGGGGTCTATCCAAAGCGAAGCTGTTTCCCGTACCATCGGAGAAACACACCTCCTATTACACTTGCATGAGTATCCTATACCCAAATATATGAGAACTATACCGTCGTGCCCTCACAACGCGCACAAGTGTAATACTAGTCTTTTACGCATTCATCGATGTCCAATCTCGATAATGCTCTGACTAGGGATATTTAATGATTTATCCTTCATGGATTGATACTGTCGCTTATAATTCTCAATCCAGGAACAAATCACAGGGACCTCCTATCATTTATATATCTAGGTGATCTAATCACAAATGATAAGAGTGTAATTTCCTTTGTCACATAGTTAATTTGTACAACAACACCGTGATCTATACAAATAGTGATGCTATGGGTCATAATTGTCCAACAATCTCCCACTTGGCCTATAGCCATTCACTCGAGTGCTTGACACCCGAACTATGTACGGTTGGCTCAAACTGCTGAGAAAAGGTTTTCGTCAGCGGATTTCATGATTATCGTCTGATGTGATTTATACGATCATCACATCGCCACGATGTATGATCCTAACGAATCAGATGAATATCGAAGTATATATATGGATCGTTGATTAGACCATTAATTCTTTAGCATGTGCTCAAGCCTAACTTAGCTGCTAACAGAATTATATCTAATCTAATTAGATTTATTATCGACCCAGAAGGCTTCTATTGCCGCCTCAGCTGCAGCAATAACCCGCATTTGTTGTTTATTTGATAACAGTATCTTGCTTGGAAGATTTCCAGCTCACTGTACCGTTATTCAAACTGTATAGTACCGTTGGCGACTTATAGTCGTTTTCAGGAAAGCCAAGCTTTCACCGATTATTTTATGGGAATGTCATTTCCAAGAAATGACATATTATCATTATTATTCAGGACATTCAGTGTCAGCGCGCTCCACTAACTTCCATATATACACAAGAATCATTTCGTTTTGAATTAAATCATAAACTATTTGATTACATCAAAACGATAATTCCAAGAACCTAATGCTTGCTTCAATCAATACATGGATCGAATAACCTGCAAACCTTGTTTGCTAGTTTTGGTATGACAAAACCGACAGGATGTTGTAAACATCCTCCAAATTCCTTTTCAAGAAAGCGATTTTCCCGTAAAGCTGATATATTTCATAAATGAAAAATGCAGCTTTTCCAAGCATTATCCAAATGGATTTACCGTGGCAACAGGTAAAAGGTTGAATCATAATCAACACAATGTCGATAACGATACCTTTCCGCTAAAAGCCTAGCTTTATACGTTGGTATGTTGCCTTCCATGTACGTCTTCCTTGAAGACTTTATACAGTACCAATAGGCACAATGCCTTGCGGTACATCAACTAGTATCCAAACATAGTTGATATACATGGAATCCATTTCGGACTCATGACACTTTGTCATAATAGGGAGTCGATACCTTGTATCACTACCTCATATGTAGTCAGTTGGTATACCTCAAAAGATTAACATCTTTATAAGGTGAGATCAAAAACCCATACCCCAGGTTGTCTTCTGACTCTCTCCGACATACGTGGTTCTTGTGTATATGAAGATTAATGATATAGTTTCATCCTTGATGAACCATATGTGTTCCATTAGGATTCGGTGCTTGAATAGTATTACTCCGATCTTCATCGAGTTATACTATCCTCCCACTTACCACTGCGTATCGGTATTCCTCTTAGAAAACACATGGTGAGCAACAATCTAATTGTTTCTCTCTGAGTTGTATAAGTACAATACTTTGGTATCCCTAGGATAACCTACAATTGGCACGAAATCTGTCAAACAGATTTTAATGGAACCTTATTCTAAATAAGTTCTTGTACTATTATGCTTATCTGTTGAAGGAAATGGTAGCTCAGAGCGACTAATGATTAACCTTATCATGTCCAACAAAATTCGGTCACTCAGTTCGGACACACCGCTCACTTGACGTGTTCCGGAGGAGTCCTCTTAGAAAGAATACTTACTCTTTCAGGTATATTAGAAACTTATTGCTTAAGTATTTTCCATTACGGTCTAACCGTGACGATAATAATACTTTAGCCGATCTGTTTGTCTATTTTATGTCGAAACTGTAAAAGTTTCCGATTTGTGTTTCAAAGAAACACATAACCATAACGCGATGCCACATCTGTATAGGTCACGAAATATTCATATTGCTTCACTATGAACTAGGGCTAACAGATTGGTGGCATTTACACTTTTACCAAGTAAATAGTGTTTTAGGTACTTTGCCCAATAAACTGGATTCGTAGACTTTATTTGATTGGAATCAAATCAGTCCGAGTACCCACTCTTCAAAAGTGTGGATATACGAGTCTTGTTTGATTGTGTCCCAGACAACAATGCCACAATATGTTTCTTCTGATCAAATCAGTTTGAGCTATTTGTTTGTCATTATATACGTTTGAGATTTATTTATATTCAAAATATAAATATTTTTATTCACATCTAATATGTTTATCTCAATATTATCTTTATATAATAAAACACTTTAGTGTTCTAGAATATAAAGGTTCACCCGCAGCGGGTTAAACACTGATATAGAGATAATGTTTCTAGTCAAACTAGTTACATTATAACAGTTTCCTAATTTAGGTACACACCCGAAGGGTAGTTCCTAAAGTTAGGTATCTACGGTTAAAACAGACTTTCGTCTTCGTCGTCCCGTTTACAATTCGCAGATAAATCTCTATTGAAGTCAGTATCCTGTTCATAACAGATTCTGCACATCAATATATTTATGTATCACACTAATTATTTAAAATCTAATTTTAATACTAGTAGTGAACATATTTATGACAATCATACTTGAAGTCGGAGCCTTGCTCATTCTTCAATTCCTTTTTGGGATATTTCATTTATCTTCCCAGAAGATTATAATGGTTTTGCCTTTGCCCTTTTCAACACTCCAGAAGCCTATGGCCTTCTAGAATATCGAAGTAAGGTGCGCCTTGCGCTACTTGCTTTATTGCAAACTTTGACTTTGTCTCCTTGAGAATAGTCATTAACTCTCCAAAAGTTTACTATTTGCAATTTTAACGGATTAAGCACTAAAGTTAATCATTACATGAATATTCCAAATATCATGTTCCACTTATTTGCTTAACTCCAGGCTTAGGCCTTCTATATTATTTTACCAAATAAAATAACTTATTATTTTTCCAGGACCATCTTGAAATTATTCCCAATTTCAAAATTAAACCATTTAAATACATTTTCCCTAGGATTATGTTTTAAATGTCAATTTTTTAATTATATCTTGATTCTAATAGTCCAACTATTTAATCAACGATTTGTGGTACTATATATTATAATGATTATTATAGTCCAACTATACAATCAAATATAATTTAAATTAATTAACCTCAATTATATTGATTACTATAGTCCAACTATAAAATCAACTATAAATTGAAATTAATTAGTTCAAATATATTGATTACTATAATCCAATTATATAATCAACTATAATACAGTCCAATTGTTTTGTTAAAACGACAATTTAAATATTAGTCCAACTAAAATTTAATTTATTTGACGAATGATATTTGAATTGAGCGCGTATGGCGAGTAATTGAACGAATATTGCAAATTCAATTCTTGCCTCCCACTATTTTTCGGCGAGCCTCTAACCCTCTGTCGAGTACTTGGGGAACCGTGTTTCCTAGCGGGCTAGGATCCCGTTAAATATCACAAAATCTTGACTTGGCCAACAAATTGTATGATAATTAACTAGGTAGATCTCTAAGATCGATTGGATCCAATCTAATTCCTTAGATCCGGTAGGGGGACATCCAAGTCCGAACATATATCTTATATATGCCAATACATCCAATGTATTACCTAACCTTTTTCCTCTGAATCAACTAAGCCTTGGCTTTGGCACAACAAACTTAGTGATCCCAGTCAAGCGCGACCCATTGACCATGGAAAGCTTCGTAATCAATGTCGATGGACAAGAAGTGGTCTTGAATTTGGCCAACAAACCACAACTTGGACAAGACACTGACATGTAACAAAGCCTTCGTGATTCAAACACATCTTCGACAAACAAAGGCCTTGACTTTGGCCAACAAACCAATGTCGTCTTAGATCTCGAGTGAGAATCACTCAATGGAAGGAAAGACGCTTAATATTACGAGGGTTTTTCGAGTGCAAATTGGCAACCAATTTATTATCTTTGTTAAGGTCATCATCATACATACACCCTTAAACATGCATTCTAACACATAATAAAGCGCATATGAAAAAAAATAATGATATGCGGATGGATACTTTACACATTGATCCTAGATAAAATCTCTCACTTTCTCTCTCCAGCTAGCACATGTTTTACTTCTACCCGTTACACTACACTTCTAAAGAAACCTCATTTACATTGAGGGGAATAGGTGAGAAGAGAATACAAAGAATAAGAGGGTGATAATTCTGGACATGCAGGTCCAATTAATAAATCAAATTTATTACAACAATTTCTAAAATTGCCCCACCCATCTAATATCCATCCGATATACATTATTCATGCATCGCAACCATGTATTAACACAAGCATGTTATCAATCAATATAATCCAATTAATTAATCTGATAATTAGTGATCATCCAATGTTCAAACAACGATTTGATTTTGTTCGAGTCAAACTCATTTTTGCGAATAAGTACTCAAAGTACGAATTCTTGAATTAAATTAAACTACAACATTAAATCCAATTTAATATGTATTTAATAATAATTCACTATTTAATTCCAAATTAAATACTACACTTTATTAATAAACCTTTACGACTTAAATTCCAAATTTAATCCACGGGTCTCAAAGCCCGATTAATATCCAATATTAATTTAATTAAGTCCAATGGGTTTTAATTAATTTCTTAAGGCGTGGACTTTTGGTTAACTCGGGTCAAACCAATAACCAAAGTCCAATCCGGGAGTTACCCCATAAGCCCAGAAATCAATTAGGCCCATTAGGCCCAATTAAACTTTAAAGGTCCATTAAGTCGCATTTGGGCTTTATGGAGGTGGTTTTGGGCCCAATTGGATCCAATCCATTTGGCCTAAACCTAACTTGGTACAACCAAGCCCAATTAGCCCAATTACAACATAACAAGCCCAAATCCAATTTAAGGCCCAAATAATTAAATCATAAAAGTCCAATTTCATAATCTAATTAATCCTAAAGTGTATATCATTATTAATTACCCAAATCAATATTTCCAAAACACCAAATTTGTTAATTAAAATGCTCATTATTATTAAATCATGTCCAACACAATTTAACAAAAATCAAACCCATTTACATGCTTTACTACTCTTGGCAATATATACATAATTTTATGTCAATTTCAAATTCAATCCAATTAAATCCAAATTAACATTAAATCAACATCCTCAATCGTTTCAAGTCATCCAATTATCAAAGAAACAAAATTACCAAGATTTAGGGCATACTCATATTCGGCTAACACATCAAAATTTGGGAAAATTGTTCCAAACATTTTTTAATCAAATTGATTCAATCAATCATCAATTAAAACACATTCAAGCATACTTAATCATCCAATTTCATAATTGGATGCTCAAATTCATTTTACCCAATTTTATGCTTTGTAACATACTCGACAATTTAGGGATTTTACGTCCGATTCAAATTCAATCCAATTAATTCCACAATCGACATTAAATCATATTCTTGAATGATTTCCAATACATCCAATGATCAAAAATCAAAAATCCCAAGACATTAAGGGCATCACATTTTCGGCCAAGGTAAGAAATTTGGGGGAAAATGTTCCAAACATAATTTCAACAAATTGATCCAATTAATCCTTAATTCAAACAGCTTGCTAAACTTAGATAAGTCGATTTTACTTGAAAAGAGGAATCCCTCCCTTACAAGAATTCGGCCATAGCCAAAGCTTTAAGCTTTAGTGTTTACAAATTTCAGTGATTGTCCAAAAAGAAAAAAAAGAAAGTTTAAATACTATTACAACAAGAGAAACACTAAAGGTATAAAGACAACAATGGCCTTAAAGGCTAAATTACAAAAATACCAAAGTCTTCAAGTCTTCAAAGGCCTGTGAAGCATCATGCAGAACTGATTTGGGCCAAGTGAAGTGGCTTTGGGCCCTCTCTATTGAAGCCCACATGCGTCTCTATTGTTTGTTGCAATCGGCCATAACACTCTAAACTAATCCCGCCATTACTTTTCTGAGTCTTTTGGTCCTCTGCCTCGTAATTGGCCCTTCTGGTACTTGTAATGGGTCTTTTACTTTGTTGTCGGCCTGGATCATATCAAGTGTGTATGTTCTCATGGAATTACTTTTCGAACATTCGATAAATCCTTTACAGTTCCGATACGAAATTTTATTTTCTATTCTATTCTGGAAATCTATTAGTATTTTAGTCATAACCTTTTTCATACGATATCTAATTTTAGTGAATTTTATATCGGCAAAAATATAAGACTGATATCTACAACTTTATATTGAAATAGTTTCCAAATTCAGAACATAAACAAGTCAAAAACTCAAGTCCTTACTGCTAGTATTGTTCATTGCGAGAAGACTCTAGATTTATCATATGTTTAATGTTTAATAATATTTAATAAGTAAAAAATCCTCTCCCATTATAATAGGAACATTATTCCCTCTCATTAAAGACATAAAATACGTTCTCTTAGGGTAAGAACGTCTGTTACTTTTGCTTCCAAGATCATGAGTAAGGCATGAATTAAAGTTGGAAATGATGGATTTCTCAAGCAAATTTCAAGTTTGGTAAGTCCTAAACTCTCTTTTTCTTCTAATTTAAAAATCAAAGCATGTTTAAGCCTCCCCCATTTTCGAAATTCATGAAAATCTTAGGGAAAAATTACTATATTTCAGCATGATTTGCATGAAATAATAAGACTTGTGTATCTATCTAAGTATTAGTAACCTAGTATCATGTTTTGAATTCAATATAGAGGCGACTCTCATATCTTTCCTTTGGAAGGGTAGTGAGCTTTCTTCCTCATGGGTGAAAGTGGCTTGGAGTACTGTTTGTTTACCTTGAAGGAGTGGGGTTTGGGGATTAAGAGTTGGCAATTTGGAATAGAGCGGTTATTGTTAAGCATTAATGGTTTCTTTACTCTGGTCAGGTTTCCTCCTAGTCGAATTGGGTTCGGTCTTACTTACTTTGGGGACGGAGTTATTGGGAGGTGTTGTGTCATGGAGATTGCTCTTGGAGTTGGCGGAAGATTCTGAAGCTTCGTTCTTGGGCTCGTCGGAGAATGAGGTTTAGGATTGGGAATGGTGAGAAGACGTTAATATGGATTGATAACTAGCATCCGTTGGGTCTGATTTTGGCTACTTTGGGTGAGAGAGTTATTTATGACTCTAGCTTAGATATGATGTCTAAAGTTGCTTCTATTATCTATGACTCCTCTTGGCGTTGGCCTCTGCAAGGTCAGTAGCCCTTGTTGATATGGCTCGACCCATTCTTTCAGATCCTTCTTGTTTGAGGGAGGATGAGTTGGTTTCGGAGGATGACAGTAGAGGAAGGTTTTTTGTGTTTAGCGCTTGGAATGCGATGAGGCTGAGGGGAACTTGATTCATTGGCACTGGGTTGCCTGGTTTAGTAAAGCTATTATGCGCCATTCTTTTCTGCTGTGGATGACTATTCAGGGTGGGCTTTGTACCCAGGATCGTCTTATGAGTTTCGGTATCTCTGTTTGCTCGTGATGCATCCTTTGTGGTTGTTCAGGTGAGGATATTAATCACCTTTTCTTCCAATGCTCTTTCTCTTCACAGGTTTGGACTACTGTGCTGGCCATGTGTGGGGTAGATTAGAGTTCTCGTGTTTGGATGCAGACTGTTGAGTGGATGTTTTAGTTCACCGATGCCTCGTTTTGTCATCTTCTTATTCGGTTTTCGTTTGCTTCTTCAGTTTACTATATTTGGAGGGAGATGAATGCCCGTATGCATGATGTGACCTCTCTCCCTGTCAATACTCTTCTTCATGATATTGTGTTTTCTGTCCAGACTCGTGCCAGTTTACTGCGGAGGGTGAAACCATCTTATGATAATAAATGGCTTCACCTTTCTTAGTGCCTGCCTGATGACATTTTCTGATGGTTTTTTTTTTGTTTGTAGCCTTTCAGGTTTTTACTATGAGGGTCTATCCTCTCTAGTTGTATGGGGTTTACCTCTTTTTTTAGCTTTTAGCTTTGTTGCTTGGAGGATTTGTCCTCCCTTGTTTTCTGGGGTTGTGGGACACAGAAACTAGGCGACTCATGCTGTTCTAGGTTCGCGGCCTAGTCGGGAGTACGGAGTAGCCACGGGGGACTAAACCGGAGAATAATGGAGTCGCCACCCGGTGTGAACCGGGAAAATGAGATTTAAGGCCGCACTCACCCCTCGTAAGGGAAGACCTCAAACCATTGGGTTCGGAATGGTACCTTACTTATGTCACTTGTAATGAAAGGATTTGTGTAATAATTTAATCAAACTTAAGTAACACTTATTTCCAAGAGTATCATGCTTCTAAATCCATATGCACAAAGATAAAACTTACACCTAAATTCATGTATTTCACATCTAAGATTGCATGCTTGAAAGTACATCAAAGTAGCAATGAACATACAACTTCATTGGCATATTGTTTTCATGGAAACACAAGCACACACTAACCACGCAAGCACACATAAAGGCAAATCAAATAATGGCGAACATGTGATTTCATAGACATATCATAAACAAATAGCCATTACATGTCCATGCATAAATAAAAGAGTCAACTAAGTACATAATGCAAAAAGACACTTAAGGATGCAATTAGGTATTAAAGTAAGCATGCTATGACATGGTGCAAAAGAAGATAACTAATATGGACACAAACACACATGTGAGCACCTTTCCAAGTGGTACGTGGAATTGTATCCCAAGTACAGACCGCATTACCATCCATTCGGAATTGGCTATGGAATTTATGTCTGGGTTTCCATCCGATACACCACAAGAAATAATACTCAAATGCTATCATAACATGGATATATGAATCGTAATGCGTTAAGCCAAGACTAAGGTAAATGATGCAACCAATGGAATAAACATGATTTTCATTACGATGCGTACGAAGATAAGAATGACTATATGGGATTTCATAATACATGCATGAACGATATAGCTGGCTTTACGCGCGGGCTGAGGCTAATATGTGGCATTTATGGCGGGGTCTTGTGAGTGAGGCGAATGGCTTGTGGGTGTTGAAGGTTCAAGTGTGCGTGATTTAGGGGCAGTGCAGTGGGGGTGTTTACGTGGGACTATGTTTGGCAGTACATGAGAGGGGACTAACTTGCGTGAATTGGCTAAAGGGGGTATATGTGTGATGAGGCTGGGCGTGCATGTATCTTGGTTTTATTTTGGGTGAATAAGGGAAAGTGCAAGGGCCGAGAATATGGGTACACCAATGACAATAGGTCGAGCCAAGACAGGGATAGATGATGCAATCAATAGATGAAAGACACGGCAAATATCGTGGTAAAGGTAGCCTTTTAGGCTTTTCTTCCCCCAAATGGAGAACCTTTTAATCCAACACAATAAGCCCATGCGCCTTTCGTTACGATGAGTACAAAGATAAAGATAACTATATGAAATTTAGTATGTCCGATTGAACATATCTTGTATTCAACCGAACACACATCAACCGGCGCGATAAAGCATCGTGGTAAAGGATTTTAACCCCTCCAAGTGGGGGATCTTTCATCGCACTTACTAAGCCCATGCGCTCGATTGAATCATGCATGCAAAGAATTAAAAAACAATAATATCAAACTTAGTATGCCCGATTGAACATATCTTGCATTCAACCGAGCACACATCAACCGGCGCGGCAAAGCATCATGGTAAAGGATTTTAACCCCTCCAAATAGGGGACATTTCATCACACTTACTAAGCCCATGAGCTCAATTGCATCATGCATACAAAGAATTAAAAAACAATAATATCAAACTTAGTATGCCCGATTGAACATATCTTGCATTCAACCGAACACACATCAACCGGCGCAGCAAAACATCGTGGTAAAGGATTTTAACCCCTCCAAATAGGGGACCTTTCATCGCACTTACTAAGCCCATGCGCTCGATTGAATCATGCATAAACAAGTAACATGCAGAATTCAAATGACGAAAAATAATAAACCAAAACAACATAAAACAAAAGAGGGTGCCGTTTACTCAAGCGGTACGTGGAGTTGTATCCCGAGTACAGATCATATTACCGTCCATTCGGAATCGGCTATGAAATTTATGTCCGGGTTTCCATTCGATATACCGCGAGAGTTGACACATCTTTTATTTTATTCCAAGTCCACAACATACAATATTTCATGATACATGCATATTTATCTAGTCAAGGGCCACAACATGCATTTTAGCATAACAATCATGCGAACAATATTCAATAAATAATAAAAATAAAACAGAAAACGAATGTGGAAAATACCCTCAGGTCTAACATTTTTTGTCGACTTTCGGACTTGCGTTTCACAGAGATCGGAAGGGTAAAGCTCCTCAACTTCTCCGGTTCAATGGTTTAGCGTCTTAGCTCACTGTTTTGCTGTTTTGCTTGCTGTTTGGTCTCCATTTTGCTCCTGTTTTCTATGTATTTTCTGCTCACTGTTTCAGGTCTATTAGTGGACTGTTTTTGCATTTTTTAGGGGGGTTTGGGTTGCTGTTTTTGCGGTTTTAAGGAGGCTTTGAGTGCAGTTTTTTATGTTACTGCTTTAAGGTTTTTTTAGGGAATGTTTTAAGTGGATTTTGCTGCTGTTTTAGGGGTTAAATTACTGCTGTTTGGGCGTGTAAAACAGTGCAGTTTTTATGTTCACTGCAGTTCGGTTTTTTGGTTGTAATTTTTGGTGATGGAGGGCTGCTGTATAGGGCTGGTTTCAGTGGCTTTAGGAGGATATAAATGCTTGTTATTTTCAGTTATGGAGGGGTTGAGGAGGGTGATGTGTTCGGCTATGGAGTGGAAGAGATGAAAAGAATATTTTTTGTTACTTATTCTTGTGATTAGCGTGAATGGAGAGCTTGGAGAGGGGGTTGGAAATTCTTTGCTTCTTTATTTCTTGTGATGGGCGTGTGTTAGGAGGGGGGAATGCCTTGGAAAGGTGTGGTTTATATAGAGAAGGGCTAGGGCTTCACCTTGTCTCACAAGGAAGGAATTTGATTATGTGTTGAGCAAGGAAAGTCAAAGATTGATGGGGGATAAATTTGGTTTACATTAGGATGTCAATATATGTGATTGGTTAGGATTAGGCATTTAATTTGTTAGATTAGGAAGTCAATATTTTTAATTTGTTATAATTGATTTTAATTAGGCATATCATCTTTTTAATTTAGGTATATAACATATTTGATTTGTTTAAATTAGGCATGATTTTATTTTATGTTTTATTTAATTTGGTAAATGATTTAATTATTATTTTATTTAATCACATTATCTAATTAATATTTAACTTAATATTTGATTTAATTTGGGTATGTATTAGGGTGAATGGGCGTGTGGGCCTTGGTTGGGGCGTGTGGGCCTTTGGTTGGTGGGTTTGGTTTGTGTGGACAAGGTTTGTAGGCTTGCGGGGTTTTTGGGCCGAGATTAGGTGATTTGTGAGTGTTTTGGGCGGGAATAATTTTTTAAAACGGAAAACCAACAAGTAACCCGAAGCTAAACCAGCGAACTTAATCCGAATATTAGTCAATTCTTGACTCCTCCCTTCCGACGTCCGTTTCCCGCGGCTCCCGCAACTTAAAAGGTAGTGCCTCCAACTGAGACTCATCATCGGGTTTCACATGCAAAAATGCAATGCCTACAGGGGTATGCCCCTGTGCTTTTGTTAATATATCTTACCTTATCCAAAAAAAAATCTGATGGTTATGGCTGAATGAGATGTACTTAGAAGGAGTGAATTAGAAACTTAAGGTAGTAAGTATTGGTTGCAGAAAAATCTGAACAGCCTGGAATTATATGCTTATAAGTTATGTTCTGTATGTCGAAATCAAGATTCATAAAATTAAGGATAAACTAGACACATAAGGGAGTAACATATCCAAAAATCAGCATTTTTAAACTTAAAATGAGGCCGAACCAAATTTTTGAAGTTGGGTGACCTGCTGCAACAACACCCAATTTATTTTCTAAACAACCCTTAAACTTCTGTTTAGAACTTGAGTTTTCGAAATTGAAACTGAGATACATAAAATCCGACATAAAATAGACACATTAAGATCAATTCTATTAAAATTTTAGCCCTTGAGTCATTCCCAATCAAGTAAAGAAAATTTTCAAAGTTAGACATCAAGTATTGAGTTTTCATCGACTTAGTAGAATCTAAATTTCCGCTCGCACACTTGTGTACTCCAAACCTTAACCCGTAAAATTTCATAGACCATGCTTATAAGTTAGTCACTCAGTGAAGTCAAGTCTTCATGCATTGTATACTTTATTTATTGATCGGAAGCATATCTCACAACCTATATTCTAATAAAATTTATCGATTATAGATTATCAATAAGAACCGCGACTTTCTTTGATACAGTGAGAGAGTGCCAGTCAGTTTCCAAATCTGTTAGTGGATATTTTAATTTCATAATATTTTATTGATTTTATAAAGTTAAATGAATTATTTATGTTTAAGTTATAATTTGAGATGAGACCAAGATGCTAAAATGATTTGATGAGTTAAAAATGTTTTTAGAAAGTTTTGAGAAAAGTTATAATGTTTTTGATGTTTTGAGATTATTTCTTTTATGACTTTTTATAAATTGGGGGAAAAACCCAATCTCAGTGACTTTTAAAATTGAAGGATTATGGAATTGACAGATACAACAAATATGTGCACATGTAGTTTCAGGACTAGAGCGATGGTACTATATGATGCTCCTAACTCCTAGTTCAGGGCCATAATGACAACAATGATTAGAGCTTCTATCTTCAGTGACTTGGGGGACTGTGATACTTAAAGCCCCAAGGCACTAGTTAGACGTGTGGGGGGACGACGATACGTAACACCCTCATACGTCAGTTTTTTTCAGATGAGATTTTCAGAAACAATAGTTTAATGAAAGAGTTTTAGAAAGAATTAGTTTTACGAAAGAGATATAATAGTTTTAAAGAAAAAAATAAGTTTCTAGAAAAGTTTTGCAGAATGAGACTTGTTTTCAGACAAAAGAGTTTTCAGAGAAGATTAGTTTTTCTTGTAAAATGAGACGATTTCGATTTCAGGAAATATATTTTTTTCATAAATCATTTTAGTTTCTTTCTTAAACTGTCCACTTATAAGGTCTTTCAAATGATCTGACTTCCCAACTCCATAGTTTGTTTTTCAGACAGCTTTATCTGGTGAGCTATAGATGAATAGAAGTCTGGGATCAAGGAATTGAGTTTACTGCAGTGATTATTATTTGGGTCTATCATACTTAGTTTGTTCTTCATTTTCAGATAGAATACATGTATCTCGGTGTGAGTCAAGTATAAATGTATATGATTTTATTTATATAAAGTATAAGTATTTATTTAAAGTAAGTAAGTTTGTTCGTATAACAATAATCCTGCCTCAGGTTCATCTGCTTCGGTTGATGTGGTTAAGGATAAGGAGGACGCGTGGATTTCGATCTCTAAGAAGAAGAAGGGTAAGACAACGGCTCTGGCTACATCTGCCAAACCGAGTGGCGCTGTGTTTTCTGGTGATATTGTTGATAGGGTTTTTGTTTTGGGTGAGTGCTATTCTAAGAGTTTGGGATCGACTCCGGTAGTTACTTCTGTGCTAGTTGATACTTCTAAGGAAGTTGTTGTGGAGGTTGAGAATAAGAGGGAGGAGAGGGAATGTACTTCGATTGTAACTATGCCGGTTAAGGATCTTTTTTATGATGGTTTAGCTGAGTCAGAAACGTCAATCCCCGAGATGGAGTAGACAGTGATGATCTGTTTAGGTGGATTTCTCATTTTCTATCTGTTTTTATATTTTTTGGTTGTTGGAATATCCATGGTCTCAATGATCCTATGAAACAAGCTGAAGTTAGGAGGTTCTTTCGTGATGAGAAACTTTCTCTGTGTGGTTTAGTTGAAACTAAAGTGAAGGATATTATTTTGTGAGTGTCTCCCGTGCTATCAATCCTTCGTATAAGGTTTTTTTTCCATTTTGATGTTCTCTCATTCGGTCGAATTTGGGTTTGCTGAAATCATAATGATGTTGATATGAGCATTATTCGTTCATCTTCTCAAGCTATACACTGTCGTGTGTCTCATGTTTCTACTGTTTGGAGTTTTGTGGTTTCTGTTTTTTATGGTGAGTGCGATATGAGATGCGACGGGAGCTTTGGGATGATTTGATTAATTATGGTAGTGATTTTGAGGCTTCTTCGTGGTTAGTTATGGGGGATTTCAACGCTATTCATTCTACTCTCGAGCACATTGGTGGGTCTTTGTCGTGGCCGTCTTGGAAAGACGATTTGAGTTGCTGCTTGGCTCAGGTTTGGGTTAGATCATCTCCAGTTTTCTGGCTGTCATTTTACGTGGTTTAATAAGCAGGTTATTTCTCCTATTTGGCGGAAGCTTGATCGTCTTATTGTTGGTGTTTTCTAAGGTCCCAAGATCATCAAACAAACATGAAACTAAGTGCGAATACAAATCAAAAAAGTTGTAGAATACTCACATCGATCGGTTGAGCGATGCGGTAGGCAACCAAATCTGATTTTCTGCCTCATGAAGTCACGGCAGTGAGCTGCATCCAGTCCACTATTTTTGGCCATGTGTCTTCAAGTTTTGAGCTCCAAGCTTCGTCAAACGATTCCCGGCTCATGGGTGGACTTTCCTATCACCTTCGCATGTCTTCGTAGTGTGCTAGCACTCTTGATTTTGCCACAAAATCATGACCTTTTACTTCCCTATGGCTCACGGTTTTGGCAAACCAGTGAGGAGAAAAAAACAGCCCTAAGGGCGTGTAAAATGAGAGAAGAGAGGAAGTTGTGTGAGTTGTGTTCAAATTGTGTATCTAATACAACCATAATTAAAAAACAAATACCAAAATCAAATAAAGGTAAATAGATTTTTTTAATTAATCCAACAACTCACATCAACCATCACACTTGAGTGTCAAACACTCAAACATCAACTTACATCAAGTCAATCAAGTTTTCAAGTCACATCAATCAAAGTGACAAGTGATTTGACGCTTGAAGTGACTAGCGATTTGAAGCTTGATGTGACTAATGATTTGACGCTTCAACTGACTAGCGATTTGAAGCTTGATGTGACTAATGATTTGACGCTTGATTTGACTTGCATGCCGCACTCGAATTCGAAATGCGAATGTGCTCGCAAACAATCCCGGGCTAGGGTTTGCTAATTCCAAATTAATGAATTTTTCGTTGCGTCGTAATCAAATGATTACGCCTAGCGAAATCACTATTCACATCGCTAACGAATTAATTCTAAATTAATTTGTTTGCCCGAATTAAAATTTAATTTCAATTCCACGTCGAAATCCAATTTCGATTAATATATCGAATATATTAATTTAATCGATTAATTCCAAATTAATCGTTATCTCTCTTTAAATGATATTTTACCCTAGATAAAATATCTCCGTAATTAATCCCAAATTAATTTTCTCTCTAATCTAATTAATCCTAGATTAATTAAAGGTGCGAGTCATACGTCATCGGTGAATCTTTAGGAAGCGACCCATGAGATCCTCGGATATGTTGGCAGTAAACTCGGTCGTCGGACTATCCGAACACGTAAGTACCTAGTACTACGTTTGTACCGATTTACAAGACAAGGTTGGCTTCTAGCAAAGCGCCATGCCTACCCAATTCTCCATAAATATCCTTATAGGAATAAAGGATCTATATCAGGCGTAGTATACGTAGTATTCCGTATGTCGATCCAGTATCGAATGATCACGTGCTAGGCCTGGGGCTGGAATTGTGTCTACCCCATACGAAGCACATGTCAGATGTCTGGTAACTAGTCTCTATAATCGGATAAACCTGACCTTGTCATTTTATCCCGATGACTGCAGTACTTAAGAGTACTAGTACCGTATCCTACGTGACCATCATCTCCATATGACTGAAGTGATACTTCCGTCTTGACATCACACCTAACACATTGCGAGTCTCAATATACCCAGCATAGGCGTACACAGAAACCGGTTAAAGCCCTGGACGACCTCACCGAAAAATATATTGATTGTCGTATGCATTGGCGGTGCAAGTCTCAAGTTAAGACCAAATACACCTACCCTAATTTCGGACTTCCATAGACACATAGTCATACTAC
>SKCR01031285.1:0-16541 GCA_019454045.1 Zanthoxylum bungeanum | reverse complement strand
TTTTCTGTTTTTGTAGGCAGTGGACTGCTGCAGTGAGCTTACAAAGGCAGTGCGTTTTTGGGCTTGAATCGTCTCCAAATCAACTCTACCGATCAATGCAGTGGACTGCTGCAGTGAGCTTACAAAGGCAGTGCGTTTTTGGCTTGAATCGTCTCCAAATCAACTCTACCGATCAATGTGAGATTCCGCAACCTACCGTCCGTTATGTGTTCACACATAATTTCATGACTTTTTGATCTTGGGACCTTATAGAAACAAACACAAGTGTCCTACACCTGAACTATGTACGGTTCACTCAAATTGCTGAGGAAAGGTTTCGTCAGCGGATTTGTTCGATTATCGTTTGACGCGATTATACGATCATCACATCGCCACGATGTATGATCCGAACGAATCAGATGATGTAGAAGTGTATATCTGGATCGTCGATGAGACCTTTAATTCCTTAGCCTGTGCTGACGCCTAGCTCAGCTGCTACCAGAACTATATCTAATCTAATTAGATTTACTTTCGACCCAAAAGACTTCTATTGCAGCCTCAGCTGCAGCAATAATCCGCATTTGTTGTTTATTCGGCAACAGTTATCTTGCTTGGAAGATTTCCAGCTCACTGTCCCGGTGTTCAAACTTTATAGTACCGTAGTATTTAATCGTTTGGAAACTTGCTTCAGTGATCCCAGTCACTTCAAGTTCTCCTTCTCCATAGTAAAAGATAGCATCTTTAGTTCTCAGAGATACTAACAGATGTTCTTAATCTTTAATCCAGTGACTGTCACTTGGATTGACCTGATTGTGACTCCATATGCTCGAAGCGTATGAGACACCAATACAAGTACATTTTAAATGTACAATTTCCAGAGAGTGTTAACAACTCCAAATCTATCCCAGTAGATCTTTATTCCTTGAATAAAGGTTTACTCTCCCAGAATTCTACGGAGAATTTCTATTGAAAGCCAAGCTTTCAACAATAGCTTTATAGGAATTTCACTGTCAGTGCTCTCCCACTAACCTCCTTTTATACACAAGAATTATTCGTTTTGAGTCAAATCATAAACCATTATGATTATTTCAAAACACAGTTCCAAGAACCTATGCTGCTTGCATCAATCCAAACATGGATCGAATAACCCGCAAACCTTGTTTGTCGGTTATACAAAATCGTCAGGATGTTGTAAACATCCTCCAAAAGGTTTCCTTTTCAGGAAAGCGATTTTGATTTGTAACTGACATATTTCATAAATGAAATATACAGTTATCAACAAGCATCTTCAAAATGGATTTACCATGGCAACATGTAAAAAGGTTGAACCGTTATTAACATAATGTTGATAACGATACCTTTCCGTCAAAACCTTAGCTTTGCACGTTGGTATGTTGCCTTCCATGTATGTCTTCCTTGAAGACGTTTAATGTACCATAGGCACAACGCCTTGTGGTACAACAACTAGTATCCAAACATAGTTGTTATACATGGAATCCATTTCGGACTCATGGAACTTTGCCATAACAGGGAGTCGATACCTCGTATCACTTCCTCATAACGTAGTCGGATGGTACACCTCCATAAGATTGACATCTTTATGAGGTTAGATCAGAAATCCATACCCTAGGTTGTTTTCTGACTCTATCCGATCTACGAGTTTCTTGTGTATTTGAAGATTAATGGTATAGATTCATCATAGATGAACTATTTGTGTTCCATAAGGACTTCGTGCCTAGAATAGTATTACTTACTATTGATTTTCATCGAGTATCACTATCCTCCCACTGACCACTGCATATCGGTATTCCTCTCAGGAAAACCGCATGGTGAGCAACAATTACATTGTTCTCATGTGGGATTTATAAGTACTATATTTAAGGTTTCCCTTATGATAACCTATATTGGCACTTATCCAATTCGGGTCCTTAGTTTGGTATCATCCAAACGCTATGCCTGGCATACCCAAATTATCAGGAATGAGAAACCTCGTTTCTTCCCTGTTCATATCCTATATGATATCTGTCAAATAGATTTATATGGAACCTTATTCTAAATATTTTGCACTGTTAATACATATCCTGTTGAAGGAAATAGTAGCTCAGAGCGACTCGTGATAAACCTTATCATGTCCAACAAAAAATTCGGTTTTTGGTTCGGACACACCGTCTAACTGACGTGTCTCGGGAGGAGTCCTCATATGAAAGAATATCATACTCTTTCATGTACGTATGAAACTTACTGCTTAAGTATTTCCATTACGGTATAACCGTGGGAATAAACTACTAGCCGATCTGTTTGTCTACTTCGTGTCGAAACTCTAAAGTTTCCGACCTGTGTTCTTCAAAAGAAACACATAACCACAACGTGATGTCACATCCGTTAGGTCACGATCACGAATATTCATGTTAACATCTAGCCTAGCTAGATATGGGCCCACTTACTTCACCATGAATAGGGCTAACAGATCGGTGGCCATTTTACTATTACCAAGTAAATAGTATTTTATTTAGTATTTAACCTAATAACTAGATTCGTAGACCTTATTTGAATAGTCAAATCAGTCCTAGTACCCACTTTTAAAAAGTGTGGATATACGAGTCTTCTTTAATTGTGTCCTAGACAACAATGCCACAAATAAGTCTCTATTGATCAAATCAATTTAAGCTATTTATTTGTCATTTTATATGTTTGAGATTTTCTTTATATTCAAAATATAAATTCTGTTATTTACATCCAATTATTTATCTCAGTCTCATTTATATATTGAAACACTTTAGTGTTCTAGAATATAAAGGTTTATCCGCAATGGATTAAACACTGATATAGAGATAATGTCTCTATATACAATAGTTACATTATAACATTTCCTAATTTAAGTACATACCCAAAGGCAGTTCCTAAACTTAGGTATCTACGGTCGCGAAACAGCGACTTTCGTCCCGTTTCCAATTCGCAGAGAAATCTCGGCTTGAAGCCAGTATCCAGCTCACAGCGGATTCTGAACGTCAATACATATATTTTATGTACCACACTAAGTATTTAAAATCCAATTTTATACTAGTAGTGAACATAACTTTGACAAATATTTTAAAGTTAGAGCCTCGCCCTTTCTTTAATTCCTTCGTGTCTTCCATATCCAAATGGTAGTCACTTTGGGATATGTCAATTATCCTTTTCAATATTTCACAAACCACTTGGGTTCTAGAATATCGAAATGATGTGCACCTTGTGCTACATGCCCAATTGCAAACTTTGACTTTTCTCCACTAGAATAGTCAATTAATTCTCCAAGATTTATTAATTGCAATTTTAAATACTTTTAAATCTAAAGATAGATTTATTATAAGTATATTAATTAAGCACTAAAGTCATCATCACATAAATCTTCCAAAGACTTTATGCTCTACTATTTGCTTAATTAGGGCTTAGTCATAATAAGTTATTTTATCAAATAAATTAACCTATTATTAATTCCCAATTGAAAATTAAATCATTTAAAACATTTAATCCAAGGATTATATATTTTAAATATTCAACCTTTCAATTCTTTCTTGATTTCAATAGTCCAACTATTTAATCAATTTAATAAGGTACTATTTATTATAATGATTACAATAATCCAATTATTTAATCAACTATAATTTTAATATTGATTACTATAATCCCATTATAAAATCAACTATCATTTTAAATTCAATTATATTGATTACTATAATCTAATTATAAAATCAACTATATATTGAATGAGTTTGTATATAGTCCAACTATATATTATTTTAAAAACAACATGAAATATTAGTCCGACTAATACTTTTGATTAATATGACGAGTAAAATATAAATGAGCGTGTTTTTAGCGAGTAATTGAACGAATGTTGCAAATTCAATACTTGCCTCCCACTATTTTTCGTCAAGCCTCTAACCCTCTGTGGAGTACTCGGGAAACCGTGTGTTTCCTAGTGGGCTAGGATCCTATTAAATAACACACAACCCTGACTTTGGCCAATAAAAAGCTGTATGCTATTTAATTAGGTAGATCTCTCAGATCAATTGGATCTTATCCAATTCCTAGATCCGGTTAGGTGGACATCCAAGTCCGAAACATATGTATAATGTCAATGTATCCAATACATTTTCCTAACCATATCCTCCGAATCATCTTAGGCCTTGGCTTTGGCCAAACACAAACCTAATGATTCCAGTTAAGCGGGACCCATTGACGAGGAAAGTTTCGTAATCAATGTCATTGGACAAAAAGTGATCTGACTTTGGTCAATAAAAATCACGATTTGGACAAGACACCAATATGCAACAAAACTCTCATGATTCAAGTACATCCTTGATTGACAAAGGTCTTGACTTTGGTCAAAAACAAACCAATGCCAACTTCGGATCTTGAACAAGAATCATTCAATGGAAGGATATTTGCTTAATATAGATTGAGGGATTTTCGCGTGCAAATTGGCTACCAATTTAATTATCTTTGTTAGGTCTCATCATCATACACCCTTAAACATGCATTCTAAATACATAATAAAGCGAGTATGAAATAAAATAATAATGATATGCGGATGGATACTTAACACATTGATCCTAGATCAAATCTCTCCCTTCTCACTCAAGCTAGCACTTGTACTACTTCTACCCGTTACACTACACTTCTAAAGAAACCTCATATACATAGAGGGGAATAGGTGAGAAGAGAATACAAAGAGAAATAAGGTGATAAGGCTGGACACGCAGGTCCAATTTAATAAATCGAATTTATTACAATTTCCAAAAATTGCCCACCCATCTAATATCCATCCGATATACATTATTCATTCAACACAACCATGTATTCACACACACAAGCATGCTATCAATCAATCTAATCAAATTAATTAATCTGATAATTAAGTGATCATCCAATGTTCAAACAACGATTTGATTTTGTTCGAGTCAAACTCATTTTTGCGAATAAGTACTCAAAGTACGAATTCATGAATTAAATTAAACTACATCATTAAATCAAATTTAACATGTATTTAATACTAATTCACTATTCAATTCCAAATTAAATATTGCACTTTATTTAATAAACCTTTACGATTTAAATTCCAAATTCAATCGCTTCGGGACTCAAAGTCCGATTAACGTCCAACGTCAATTTAATTTAAGTCTAATGGGCTTCAATTAATTTCTTTAGGCATGGGCTTCGGCAACCAAAGCCCAATAGTGGAATCACCCAAAATGCCTTAGAAATCAATTTCGCCCCATTAGGCCCAATTAAACATTAAAGGTTCATTAGTCGCAATTGGGCTTTATGGTTAAGGTTTTGGGCCCAATTGGATCCAATCCACTTGGCCTAAACCAAACTTGATAAATCAAGCCCAAAAGGCCAATTACAACATAAATTCTAATTTCCAAAATTAGGCCCAATTAATTAAATCCAAAAATCCAATTTTCACATTTAATTACCAAAAGTGCATTATATGATTAATCGACTAAATCGATATTTCCGAAGCACCAAATTAGTCCAATTAATCATGCTCAATTCATTATCACATGTCAAACACACATAATGAAAAATCAAACCCATATACATGCTTTCATGCTCTCGGTCAAGGAAGGTTATTTTGTCCGATTTGAATTCAATCCGATTAATTACACAATCGACAACGTATTAACTTCCCGAATGATTTCATACACATCCAATGTTCATAAAATCAAAATTACCAAGACATTAAAGGGCATATCACATTCGGCCAAGGTAAGATTTTGGGGATTTTTGTTCAATTCAAAATTCAATCAAATTGACTTCAAATTAACATCATCCTTTATCATTATAACTCATCCAATGAATTAAAATGAAAAAATTCCAAGATCCCAAAATTACATACACATTCGGCCAACATGAAAAAATTGGGGAAAATTATTCCAAATCAATTTTCAACAAATTGGTCCAACCAAAATGCAATAAAACATGTTATAAGCATACTCAAACAATCAATTTATTCAAATCATGCTCAACAAACATTTACCCAAATTTTAAGCCCTACAAATTTCATGCTTGCAACTTTAGCTCTGATACCATTGTTGGTTTTCTATAAGGTCCCAAGATCAAATCAAGACATGAAATTATGTGTGAACACATCAACGGAGGTAGCGGAATACTCACATTGATCGGTAAAGTCGATTTGGAGACGATTCAAGCCCAAAAACGCACTGCCATGTAAGCCTACTGCATGCAGTCCACTGCCTACAAAAACAGAAAATTGAGTGAAGAAACGGAGCTCCAATCTTCGTCGGATGGATCCCGTCTCATGGGGGAACCTCCCTACCACCTTCGCAAGACTTGTAAGTGTGCTAGCACTTGATTTCTCACCATGAGAAACCACTCTTTGCTTCTCTTTGTTCACGCCATTTCTGGTTCCAAACCAGTGAAGAACAAGGCTGTTTTGGCGTGAGAGAAGAGAGGAAATAAGAGAGTTGAAATTGTGTATTAAGTTAAAATGATTTACCAAAAATCAATTTATATTTATGCCATAATTTATTAAATTAATAATAAATTTATGACACAACACATGCAATAGCTTAGAGTGTCAAACACTCAATTTCCATGCAATAACATTGTGTGCATTGTACACTATCTACATGCAAAGCATTAGAATGACATGTGTCATGTTGGCCCCACACGTTTCCAAATGAAAGTGGGCCCACGTGCACTCACGCGTTCGGGTTCGATATTTCCGAAATACCGAGCTTACGTCGCGACGTTAATTCAATCGAATTTAAATAGATAATTACGCCTGGCGAAATTATTATTTACGTCGCTAAAGAATTAATTCTGAATTAACTCGTTTGCCCGAATTAAAATCTAATTTAATTCCGCGTCGAAATCTAATTTCATTTAATATATCGAATATATTAATTCATCGATTAATTCCAAATTAATCGTTCTCTCTCTTTAGACGACATTTTATCCCGGATAAAATCTCCGTTATTAATCCTAGATTAATTTTCTCTCTCTTCTATTATAATCCCAGATTATTCAAGAGTGCGAGTTGTGCGTCATCGGTGGATTATCGGAAGCGACCCATGAGATCCCCGGATAATCTGGCAGTAAATAAATACGTCGTCGGAGTATCCGAATCACGTACGTACCAAGTACTACGTTCTACCGATTTACGAGACAAGGTCGACTCCTAGCAAAGCACCAAGTCTTCCCAAGTTCTCCGGACATATTCATCAAAGAATATTAAGATCTGTATCAAGCGTAGTATACAATGTATGTGTTGCATATCGGCCCAGTATCGGATAATCACGTGCTAGGGCTGGGGCTGGATAAGTGTCTACCCCGTCCGAAACACATATCGGATGTCTGGTAACTAGTCTCTATAATCGGATATTCATGACCTGTTCATAATATCATGATTGGATGCGCATCACTAAAAGAGCACTAATACCGTATCCTGCGTGACATCATCTCCATTATGACTGGAGTGACACTTCCGTCTTGACATCACATCCAATACACTACGATTCCTGATAAACCCAGAAGAGGTGAACACAGAACCAGTTAAGATCCCCCACCACCAAAACCAAAGTTTACCGATTGTCGTAAGTATTAGCGATGTAAGTCTCAGGTTAAGACTATACACACCTACCTTGATTTCGGCCTCCCATAGACACCTAGTCATAATACCAATGGGATTCCGAAGGGTCTATCCAGAGCGAAGCTGTTTCCCGTACCATCGGTGAAACACGACCTCCTATCGCACTTGCACAAGTATCCAATACTTATATATATGAGAACTATGCCGTTGTGCCCTCACAACGCGCACAAGTGCAATACTAGCCTATTCCGCATTATCGATGTCCAGTCTCGATAATACTACGGCTAGGGATATTTAATGATTAATCCTTCGTGGACTGATACTGTCTCATATCATCTCAATCCAGGAACTAATCATAGGGACCTCTCTTCATTTATATATCTAAGGTGATCTGATCACAAATGATGAGAGTGCAATTTCTTTGTCACATAGTTAATTTGCTACAACAACACAATGATCTGTGCAAATAGTGACGCTATGGGTCATAATGTCCAACACATTTATCCATTCAATGTATTCATGAGATAGTACTCATGCATGATTAGGTTTTCTTAGTTTTCCATATCATATGATTGAAATCTGTTCATGAGATTGCCATGTGATGTTGTATGTTGTGATGATTAATTTCATGCATGTGAATTTAGAAGCATGATACTCTTGGAAATAAGTGTTACTTAAACTTGATTAAATTATTACATAAATCCTTTCATTACAAGTGACATAAGTAAGGGGCCATTCCGAACCCAACGATTTGAGGTCTTCCCTTGCGAGGGGTGAGTGCAGCCTTAAATCTCATTTTCCCGGTTCACACCGGGTGGCGACTCCATTATTCTCTGGTTTAGTCCCCCGTGGCTACTACGTACTCCCGACCGGGCCGCGAGCCCGGGACAGCATGCGTCGCCCCAGATCCTGTGTCCCCACAGTCTGGCGACTCCACTGGGGATAGAGAATCGGCCCCGAAATATTGTCTTGTAATGTTTGGATTTATGTTCTAATTGACCGTGTCTATAGTGGGTAAAATGGGGGTTTAATCAAAGGCATTTTGAGGCTAGGTAATGGTTTGGTGTCTTCCTTCATTCACTACCTTTCTAGAAGGAAAAGCTGTGAAGGCTACTCATAGCCTATTGTGATGGACTAATTTGGAGGACTCGTTGTTTATTCCTGACAACAAGCGATAAGAGCCTAAGAGGCTTGGGTATTTAAGTGAGCCTCGCTCCACCTTCCCTCTAGGGAATCTACAACGGGAAATCCATTTGACAGTCAATCACACACCATAGCTCATTGGCATGTACCTTAGTGTATAAAAAAGGGTGCGCTCACTTGGTCGCTCGAATCCTTGATTGGGGAGACCTAGTTATGGGCCATCCTTCGCCGATGAGAGCCTTTGTCTACACTCTTGTGAACCCACCCATAGACCGGGGTTGTATGGTTAAAGTAACAATTATTTCCTTGAGTATGTGCTTGTGGACCATCCTCAATTGGATGCAGTTGGACCATTGTCAGAAATGCGGACTTGCTGGGCTAATTAAACTGGGGCGAGTTCGTACCTTATGACCATTGGGCCCAAAGCTTCTGAAATGTTGATGGGCCATTCTGTAGAAATTATTGTTTTATGTTTGCATTATCTTTCTTTTATGCTTGTGTTTGGGAACATCGTCGTTTGGATCCATTTGGACCATTTGTCATGGGATATGGGCTTGTTGGGCCATTTAAACTGGGACAAGAACGTATTTTATGACGATTGGGCCAAAGGCTTCTAAGTGTTGATGGGCCACTTTGTGCTTGTGTTCGGAACATTACTATTTGGATTTAGTTGGGCTCCTTGCCATGAGATGTGAACTTGTTGGGCCATTTAAACTGGGACGAGTTCACTCCTATGACAGTTAGCCCAGAAGCTTCTAAAATGATAACGGGCCGATTGGTTTGAAAATTTTAGTTGATTTAGTATGTTATATATGTTACATGCATCTCATGCACCCCATGCATACATACATCATGCTAACCCTTGTGTCTTGAAAGCCATCATAAATACCCATTGGTTAGGGAAGATGACAGACTTGTCAAAAGACCAAGCAGCCACCAAGAGTACCGGCAGTAGACCTAACCCAACGGGATAGGAAACTCATTCATGCATGCATGCATACACGTAACATATTTGCATCCTTTTTGTGTTTGTTCTGTTTTGTAATAACAGGTTTCAAAGGAGAAAAAGACAAAGCGTCAAATGCAAGCCAACCAGAAGCAGCAACAGTACAATGTCAGCAGTCTTCAGGAATGAATCACAAGGGCGAGGCCCATATCAGTATCAGTCTGGGGGGCGAGGCCCATATCAATATCAGTTGGGGGGCGAGGCCCACATCAGTATCAGTTTGGGAATGAGTCCCAGGGCCGAGGCCCACATCAGCATCAGTTTGGGGATGAGTCCCCGGGCCAAGGCCCACATCCGTATCAGTTTGAGGATGAGTCCCGAGGGTCGAGGCCCACATCAGTATCAGCTAGGGGCAAGGCCCATATCAGTATCAACTGTGGCGAGGCGAAGCCCACATCAGTACCAGTTTGGGGGCGAAGCCCACATCAGTACCAGTTTGGGGTGAGGCCCACATCATCATCAGAATCTGTCTTGCCGGATATGGCACTCTGGGGGCGAGGCCCGCATCAGCATCAATATCAGTTTAGCTGAGAATGTCACTCCAAGAATGGAAACACAGTTCGAGAATGAACAAGCCGAGAATGGCACTCCAAGAATGGAAACACAGTTCGAGAATGAACAAGCCGGAATGGCACTCCAAGAATGGAAGCACAGTTCAGGAATGAACAAGCCGGGAATGGCACTCCAATAATGGAAACTGAGTTCGAGAATGAACAAGCCGGGAATGACACTCCAAGAATGGAAACAGAGTTCGAGAATGAACAAGCCGAGAATGGCAATCCAAGAATGGAGCAGAGTTCGAGAATGAACAAGCCCAGAATGGCGATCCAAGAATGGAGTAGAGTTCAAGAATGAACAAGCCGAGAATGACAATCAAAGAATGGAACAAGTCGAGAATGGCAATCCAAGAATGGAGCAGAGTGCGAGAATGAACAAGCCGAGAATGGTAATCCAAGAATGGAGTAGAGTTCAAGAATGAACAAGTCGGGAATGGCACTCCAAGAATGGAAACACAGTTCGGGAATGAACAAGCCGGGAATGGCAATCCAAGAATGAAGCAGAGTTCAAGAATGAACAAGCCGATAATGGCAATCCAAGAATGGAGCAGAGTTCAAGAATGAACAAGCCGAGAATGGCAATCCAAGAATGGAGCAGAGTTCAAGAATGAACAAGCCAGGAATGGCACTCCAGGAATGGAAATACAGTTCAGGAATGAACAAGCCGGGAATGGCACTCCAAGAATGGAAGCACGGTTCGGGAATGAACCACCTCACAGTAACGGTTCGGAAATGAACCACTCTCATATCAGTAATGGTTCGGAAATGGACCATCTCTCATCAGCAACTGTTCGGAAATGGACCATCATCTCATCACTTGCCGAAAATGGCACTCTAAAAATGGAGCAACGGTTCGGAATGGACCATTATCACATCTCGCCGAAAATGGCACTCTAAAAAAGGAGAAACGGTTCGGAATGGACCATTATCATATCTCGCCGAAAAGGGCACTCCGAAAATGGAGCACGGTTCGAATGGACCATCATCTCATCTCGCTGAAAATGGCACTCTGAAAATGGAGCACGGTTCAGAAATGGACCAAGGAAGGCCTAACCCATCGGAATATGATACATATACATGCATACATGCATACATATCACATACATGCAATGTTTGTTTTGTGTTCGCAGGTTTGTAGCAGCAAAGACCATCTCATTAAATAACGGTTCAAAAATGAGCCACATTCTCGCACAGCACGGTTCGGAAATTGACCGCTACCACAACAGATGCCGAAAATGGCACTCCAAAATAGAGCACTCACAACAGATGCCGAAAATGGCGCTCCAAAATGGAGCACATATAGCAAACGCCGAAAATGGCACTCCAAAATAGATCATTCACAACAGACGCCGAAAATGGCACTCCAAAATGGAGCACTCTCAACAGATGCCGAAAATGGCGCTCCAAAATGGAGCACACACAGCAAACGCCGAAAATGGCACTCCAAAAATGGAGCACCCACAACAGATGCCGAAAATAGCGTTCCAAAATGGAGCACCCACAACAAATGCTGAAAATGGCGTTCTAAAATGGAGCACACACAGCAAATGCCGAAAATGGCGTTCCAAAATGGAGCACACACAGCAAAGGCCGAAAATGGCGTTCCAAAATGGAACACACACAGCAAATGCCGGAAATGGAGCTCCAAAATGGAGCACACACACAAAAAATGCCGAAAATGGCGCTCTAAAAATGGAGCACGGTTCGGGAATGAACCAGGAGTCGCAGCACCTCACCACCAAATCAACTCAACTGAACACATGGTAAGTCAAGTGGCAGCTGGCAAGCCATGTAAGTGAAAATGCATTGCATAAATTTGATAGGATTGTCACTGTTACACATTACACAAGTCCCATCAAAGTGGGGGCGACTGTAGGCACTGCATTTTTGCATATAAGTCCCTATGATGAGTCTCATTTGGAGACACTACCTTTTAAGTCACGGAGGTCACAAAAAACGGACATCGGAAGGGGGAATTCAGAATAAACAAGGTTCACTGTTTTCGTTCGTGCTTCATTCGTGTATGCGTTCGAACGACAAACAGATTGCAGGCGTTCATGCCGCGTTCGAGGAAGCGTTCGAACGGTGTCGGTAATTCTGGTTTTGCTGCTAACCTCACATCAAGCCCAATTCGCCCAAGCCTTGGCCCACACGCCCAAGCCCACTTAAAACATATTTAACACATGGTGAAATCAAAACAAATCTAAAAATCACATACCAAATTAAAATAAACATTGAAATCAATCAAATATTTTAATTCCTTAATTAAGATATTCACCCACCAATTACACAAGATTCCTTCCTAACTAAATAAAATCACATACTAAATTAAAAAGATGTCATGCCTAATTAAAATCAATTATAACAAATTAAATATTTTGTATTCCTAATCTAGCCAAGATTTGTCCCCCCTCAATCTAATCCTTCCTTGTAGAATACCAAATCAAATCCTCCTTTTAATGCCAAAATCCCTTCCTTGTGAGACAAGGTGAAGCCCTAGCCATTCTCTATATAAACAACCCCTAACCAAGACATGAACTCCCCTAACTCATTCATACAAGAAAAGCCTCCCCTAGCTCATACACATAATATACACACAACTCACACAAATCACAGGACACAAAAGAAAATAACCACAAGCGTTCACGTTAAAAGCACCTTCACAAACCGATCAGCCCTACACGTCCATAAGCCTCACAAATCTGCCCATGCCACACAGCCCTTCAACGCCATAAACACAACACAATTAACAAACTGCCTCACCTTCGCCCCTTCAACACACTGCCCCCACTTCGTCAGCCATACAGCAGCCCTAAAACACACATAAAAAAGCCCTTGAACCACACCATAACACCACCGAAAATCACACCCAAAACAGTAGCCAAAACACCCCAAAAATAGTAACTAAGATACACCAGCAAAGAGGCAGCGAATCGGAGTCAAAAACAGCAGCAAAAGACGGAGAACGATGACCTAAAACAGTAAGACAATGAACGAGAGCAGTGAACCAGTGAACCGGAAGAGTTGCGGAGCATCCACCCTTCCAACGACCGTACACCGTACTACCGAGAGACGACATAAAAGGTTAGACTTGAGGTCACCTTGTATTTATTATCTTTCATTTGTCTTTTACTTATTCTAATATATTTTTTATTGCATGACAGTCGTTTTGTTGAGGCATGATGTGAATTCCGGATAAACGGAATGCATGTTCTCTTTTGTGGTATATCGGATGGAAACCCGGACGTAAATTCCGTAGCCGAATCTGACTGGACGGTAGTACGGTCTGCACTCGGGATACAACTCCACGTACCACTTGAGAGATACATATATTCTGTTTCATCCAAGCTTATATTTGAGCATGATGTAGTTAGTACGTTATTTATTTATTTAGCCTGATTAGGCCTAGTGCGTTATTTATTCTTAAGCATGATTTAGTCCTTAGTATGTTAATCTTTATGCATGATTTAGATATACATATGATTAGATATGTTGTTGTTGTGATCCTGTTTGAATGCGGTATCTAAAACCATAAGAATGTATGCAATCTGCCAGTTCCCGTTCGAACGCGTCATCGAACGCAACTCGAAAGCGAACCTTCTGTTTACCGTTCGAACGCGTTATCAAACGCTACTCGAACGCGCATGCATTTTGTATCATCAGGTCTGGTCCCGTTCGAATGCGTTATCAAATGCTACACGAACGCGAACCTTCTGTTTACCGTTCGAACGCGTTTACGAATGCTACACGAACGCGCACACACTGAACTGAGTCTGTCTCATCATATTTCATGCACAATTGCCTCTTGGGTGATCTCCCTTGCATTATGTAGCCAATCATATTATTTGTATTCCTGTATTTATCCATTCGATGTATTCATGAGATAGTACTCAAGCATGATTAGGTTATTCTTAGTTTTCCATATCATATGATTGAAATCTGTTCATGAGATTGACATGTGATGTTGTATGTTGTGATGATTAATTTCATGCATGTGAATTTAGAAGCATGATACTCTTGGAAATAAGTGTTACTTAAACTTGATTAAATTATTACATAAATCCTTTCATTACAAGTGACATAAGTAAGGGACCATTCCGAACTCAACGATTTGAGGTCTTCCCTTGAGGGGTGAGTGCGGCCTTAAATCTCATTTTCCCCTTGGTTCACACCGGGTGGCGACTCCATTATTCTCCGGTTTGAGTCCCCCGTGGCTACTCTGTACTCCCGATCGGGCCGCGAGCCCGGGACAGCATTCGTCGCCCCAGATCCTGTGTCCCCACAAATATATAAATTATCTTAAAACTAGACGTAATTGGATACCGTCATTATGGTTGGTTGGACTTAATTAAATTAATTTTAACCTCACTTAATTGGTTACCGCCTTTATGGTCGATTGGAATTAATTAAAATTTGACTTAATCAGGATACCACCTATATGGTCGCTTGGTAATATAATATAAATTTATATATTATAATAAAGGAAATTTCTAAATTTGAAATAATATAAGTGGATCCCCAAACCCCGACATTTTATTTCATTGTTGTAATTTTTACTTTTTAGTTTTCAACTTATTTTATGATGTTTAGTTTATTTTGTCTTTAGTAATCCTAGATATGTGTCGTAACTAAATACATTATCTAAGGTTGTGATGAATTCCAATACCATAGGCTTATAAGTTGGTTATTTTGTGTCTCGTGTGATGTATAGGTTTATTTATTTAGTCTTAATCTTAATGTTTCTCATTAACTGGCCACTAATAAGATTGATTTGGTAAACTTAAAATGAACTTGACGAATGGATTTTAGGTTTCAGCCTTAGACTCAATAGCTCACGATCTCACATTCACCTTAGAGATTTCATTCCAGGATAGACATATACCTGTCGGTCGTGAGTAGCCATAATTGGAACTTAATCTTAATGAATTTGGAGTTTCTTAATTAACATAGACATATAGTTAATTGGGTTACTTTGGGTGTTTGCATCTGACCATCGACATAGGCTTTTGCATATCTTCGTGTTATAGGTTAATAAACTGACATATTACACAAGCATAATATAATCGTTTCATCTTTAGAAGAATATTGGAAAGATTCACAACCATAGATAGTTTCATAATATTGATTACTTTTTAGAATTTACTTTTGTATTGTTTTAATTACTTGTCTTTAGTTAAAATCACCAACCAATTAACAATCAATTTTTAGACACTTGTAGAAATTTAACTTCAATAAATTAATAGCATAGGTATTAAGTTCTCGTGGGATCGATATATTTTATACTACTTGAGCGATATGTGCGCTTGCTTTACGTGTGTGATTTCACCGATCAAGTTTTTGGCGCCGTTGCCGAGGACTTATTTATCTTTTACTATTAATTTTGAGGTAAGATACTTTACTTGTGTCTAATTTGTTTTTACTTATTATTTTTATTTTCTTGTGTTTCAGGTTCTCAGACACTACATGAGAAGAAGCAAAAGCTTTGAAATCCATCTGATTGACCCAGAAATTGAAAGAACTATCAGACAGTTGAGAATGGAAAGGCGAGAAGATCAAGAAGCACTGATCAACATGAACAATCAAGAACCTGAACCTTTGGAAGTTGCACCACCAATTCCCATTCGACATAGAACAATTCCGGTGATTGACAGCTTTATATCATGCATTGTACTTCCTCCATTACCAACAAATGTGTTTGATATAAAAACATGCATTCAGATGATACAACAATCATTTCAGTTTGGGAGAAGTGCAACTGAAGATCCCAATGCCCACATCAGCAACTTCCTAGAAGTTTGTGGCACATTCAATTAATTCGAGCAGCCGAAGAAGCAGTGCGTCTGCGTGTGTTCCCATATTCCTTGAAAGACAGAGCTAAGGCTGGCTCCATCACTACACTAACCACAGGTTCCATCAAACTTGGACACTATTGCCACCAAATTCCTTGCAAAATATTTTCCCCTAGCTAGAACACAGCAAAATTGGAGAAATGACATCACATCATTTGTGCAACATAACTCAAAATCCCTTTGCGAAGCATGGGAAAGATACAAAGAAGTACTCTGAAAATGTCCTCACCATGAGATTGTAAAGTGGCTTCAAGTCCAAACCTTCTATAATAGGGATTTATGGACGAAGAGAACCACAATAGATGTTGCTACTGTTGGACAAAATGACCCATAGCGTCACTATTTGCACAGATCATTGTGTTGTTGTAGCAAATTAACTATGTAACAAGGAAATTGCACTCTCGTCA
>SKCR01031284.1:0-16497 GCA_019454045.1 Zanthoxylum bungeanum | reverse complement strand
TATTTCCAAAACACCAAATGAGCCTAATTAATCATGCTTATCATCATTAAATCATGTCCAACACAATTTAACAAAAATCAAACCCATATACATGCTATATAAGTCTCAGCTTTGGAGGGGATTTTATGTCCAAATCAAATTCAATCCAATTAAATTCAATTCAACATTAAATCAATATTCCCATTGATTTCCAACACATCTAATGATCAAAAATAAAAAAATCCAAGACATCAAAATAGGGCATCATTCTCGGCCAAGCTAAGATTTTTGGGGGAAAATATTCCAAACAATTTTTCTTGAAATTGATCAAATCAAACTTCAATTAAAACACATTTAAGCATATTCATTCATCCAATTTCATAAATTCATGCTCAAAATCAATTTACCCAAATTTTAAGCCATAATCAAATTTCATGCTTTTCAATCGCTCTGATACTATTGTTGGAGTTTCTATGGTCCCGAGGATCGAATACAAAGCATAAAACACATGTGTGAATACAATGAGGAGTTGCGGAATACTCACATCGATCGGTTGAACGACACGGTGGACAAAAAAACTCGATTTCTACCCTCTCCAAGTCACGGCAGTGGCTGAATTTGTCTACACCATTTTTGGCTTTGGGTGAGCTCTATCAAGCTCCAAGCTTCGTGAGATGATTCCAAGCTCATGGGTGGACTTCCATATCACTTTCGCATGTCTCTCGGAGTGCTAGCTCTTGATGATTTTGCCACAAAATCACCACACTTTGCTTCCCTTTTCCTCATTGGCTCTCAGTTTTTCAAACCAGAAAACAGAAAGAAGAAAGCCCTTCTTGGGCGAGAGAGATGAAGAGAAAAAGAGAGGAGAGAGAGATAAAATGTGTTATCGAATTTTGGTAATTGATTTTCCAAAATCATATACCAAATTTTGGCTTTAAAAAGTCAAACCAATTAAAGTTTCAACCACCACCATCAACTCCATAAATCAATGAATAGTGACTGGTGTCAATCACTCAAACTGAAAGACATCCATCACTTGATTGATGAATGATGTGACGCTAGATGCGACTAGCGATTTGAAGCTTGATTTGACTTGTGTGCCGCACTCGAATTCGAAATGCGAATACGCTCGCAAACAATCTCGGGCTCGGGTTCACTAATTCCAAATTAACGAATTTTTTGTTGCGTCGTAATTAAATGATTATGCCTAGCAAAATCATTATTCACGTCGCTAACGAATTAATTCTAATTAACTCGTTCAACCGAATTAAAATCTAATTTCAATTCCACGTCGAAATCCAATTCCGTATAATATATCGAATATATTATTTAATCGATTAATTCCAAATTAATCGTTATCTCTCTTTAATTGATATTTTATCCCAAATAAAATATCTCCGCAATTAATCCCAGATTAATTTTCTCTCTCATCTAATTAATACCAGATTAATTCAAGTGCGAGTCATACGTCATCGGTGAATCTTCGGGAAGCGACCCATGAGATCCCTGGATATGTTGGCAGTAAATACGGTCGTCGGACTATCCGAACACGTAAGTACCAAGTACTACGTTTGTACTGATTTACAAGACAAGGTTGGCTTCTAGCAAAACGCCATGCCTACCCAATTCTCCAGAAACATGCTTACAAGAATAAGCGGATCTATATCAGGCGTAGTATACGTAGTATTGCGTATTTCGATCCAGTATCGAATGTCACGTGCTAAGCCTGAGGCTGGAATTGTGTCTGCCCCGTACGAAGCACATATCGGATCTCTGGTAACTAGTCTCTATAATCGGATATACATGACCTAGTCATAATATCCCGATAGCTGCAACATATAAGAGAACCAGTCCCGTATCCTACGTGACCATCTTCTCCATATGACTGGAGTGATACTTCCGTCGTGACATCACACCCAACACACTACGATTCTCAATATACAGAGCGGAGGCGTACACAAACTGTTAAAGCCCTGGACGACCACAACCAAAGTATATTAATTGTCGCAAGTATTAGCGGTGCAAGTCTCAGGTTAAGACCAAATACACCTACCCTGATTTCGGACTTCCATAGACACATAGTCATACTACCAATGGAATTCCGAGGGGGTCTATCCAGAGCGAAGCTGTTTCCTGTACCATCGGTAAAACACAACCTCCTACTACACTTGCATGAGTATCCTATACCCAATATATGAGAACTATGCTGTTATGCCCTCACAACGCGCACAAGTGTAATACTAGTCTTTTACGCATTATCGATGTCCAATCTCGATAACACTCTGACTAGGGATATTTAATGATTAATCCTACGTGGACTGATACTGTTCATATCATTCTCAATCCAGGAACTAATCATATGGACCTCATATCATTTATACATCTTGGTGATCTAATCACAAATGATTAGAGAGCAATCTTCTTTGTCACATAGTTAATTTGTACAACAACACCATGATCTGTACAAATAGTGACGCTATGGGTCATAATTGTCCAACAATTACATGATGAGTTTTTTGAAAGAATGATTTTATGAACCTGAGTCTTATGTTTTCGAGGCATGTGGGAAAAACCCACCTCAGTATGTAACTGTTGGGGTCAAATCAGGGAGGCGCAGCGGAGGAATGCTGTTCGGGCGAAATCATAGTTTAAAATTTTTAAACTTAGGAATAATTATTTAATATCCAATATTAATAGTTCATTCATATTTCACCTAAACATATTTATTCGATATCATATAACGACATAAATAATATAAAACACCGCGAAACTTTTACGAAAACGTTTTTTCCGCAAAATAGCATAAAACGCATTTCCAACCGAACCGACCGACCAATGTACATGGGGACTGCCTAGGTCAGCCCCAAAAACATTTGGACAGTTCGTGGGCTGCCCGAACAGTGCCCAGTTCACTGTTTGGGTAGCCGTTACCCCCTGTAATGTCGTTTTTCGCGTATTTTCACTCCGAAACAATTTCCGATAAATATTTTTCTTGGGCAATTAAAATAAACCAATTTATTCTAATTATCAATAAATAAAAATTGATTTTTTATCTGAAAAATCAGATTTATCAGTAATTGCTATGAGACCCAAGTTTTGTAATTTAATCATTTTGGTCCTTAAATATTTAAATACATATTTAATTGATTCCAAATCAATCCCAAAATAATTTTTACAATTTTGCAACACAAACCAGAAACTTTCCAGAATTTCCGAAAATACCCAGAATTTTCCAGAATTTACGAAAACAGCCCAGAATTTTAATTAATTGTAATTTGGCCCAATTTGTTCAAAACACATCAAGATCAAATCCAATCAATCCCAAATTTGACATACATCAAATATACATCAAATTATAACATATAAATGAAAAGCCCCAAAATTTGAATTGGTTAAGAACCCTAATTTCACAAATTACTCAAATTTGGCAATTTATATTAAATTGACAAAATTAAATACTTTAATCATCCAATTGTCACACCAATTAAGTCTCACCATCATGAAATTAATCAAGAAAAATTATAGGTTAATTATGAATGGCTAATTAACTCTAGAATGGCAACTTTAACTTTCTAATTAATTTATTAAGCTTAATTACAATAATAAGCAAATAAATTAATCATACATTCTTAACATCCTCAAACAAGCTTCCAACAAATTTAATTACAAACTAAACTTAAAGAGATAGAGAAACAACTTAACACACAATTTGAAGTTAAGAATTATTGAAACATTTTCTATGTAGAAGAAAGTATAAGAAACTTACAAAAAATCCAAATTTTTGGCTTTGTTCTTCATTTCTTTCTTCAATTTTCTCTCAACTATCTTTGTAAAAAATTGTTAAACTTTTGTTAGAATTAATTGATGAAACAAAACAATTTTTTGTTATCAAAAAAGCTATGGCCGAAAATCATTAAAAAAATTAACAATTTATTTTAATTTGTTTAATTTTCATTAGTCCACCTTTTGGAAAATTAAAGTTATCACTTTAACTTTAATAAAGCAAATCAAAATTTGTTCCAATGAAAACTTGCCATACTAAAGCATAAATCATTATTTAAGATATTTGTAATATTAATTAATTATTTATTTAACAATTAAATAATAAAAAAATAAATATAAATATCTCAAATATATGTATTATATTTACATTAAATATCTCAAATACATATATTAATGATATATGTAAAATATCACAATTTGATATTTAATTAATGTGTATTTAATAATATCAAATATTAAATACAAATACACATTAAGTCGGGAATGACCGTTAGGTCCCGATTGCATGCATTTTTCGTTTAACCATTAAACGAGTTATAAATAATCAGTATTATTCATAACAGTTGCCATAGTGCTCTACAAGTAAATTTCATTATTGAGACTCTCTAGATTCAGGCATATCCGTCATGAAATCTAATTTCGTGTCCATAATTCACCCACCCGTAAATTATGACGACCACAGATAAACTCGCTGAATCATACATGTCGAAGTCACTGCATACGTATAATATCTTCGTCACAGGTATCCGAATTATCCCAGAGATATAGATATGAATGTCAAATCTCAATAGGAATAATCCCGTCGACATTTCTATTAGCAATCTCTAAATAACATTCGGAATTCACTTCCGAAATATACTATGGCCATAGATTTAACAGATTGTTAATCACATGATGGACTACCTATGCTCTGTACATAGAACTGACGGATCATTTCTTGATAGACACAGGATATCATGAGCATGAGTCCACGCCCAACGAACAGGCGGAGGTCTGATCTAAATAGATCGGTGACGTGACTGCCATCTAAGTGTGGAGGATAACTCAAATATCCACAGTGGTATCTCAAGTTAAAGAATCACTATGCTACTTAACCCGAGAAGATTCCTATTGACATTGGTGTACCATCTATTAGGAAATCTTCGGTGAGTCGTTCAGTGTTTATCAAATAAATACCTACACGTCTATATGAGTCTCCCGAGACTCATGGTTCATTGGGATTAACCATCGGACCAAGTCTGATATACGACATTTACTTGTTGGGGTTGGTGCTAAGAGCACCAATTCCCGGTTGTATTTCTTTATGAATATTTCTGTAAAACATTATTATTATGAATAATATATGCAGTTTCTATAATATAATGTATCTTTTAATATGGTAAAGACGTAATGACCTTGGAATGACTAGTCATGATGCTGTTGCAAAAGCGTCGCAACTGACATTGAGTTGTATCATGACGTTGTCATTCTCATACAGTTCCTGGTAAAGGTTTACACTACTTGGTCAGTATAGTAAACCCATTGAGACCGGTACATGTCGTATAGTGGAATATATGATTCCAATAGTTTCTCAATTAACCATAAGTCTTGGAGACTAGTATAGACGTGTAGGTGTTTATAGCGGATAAACACTGAACGAATCACCAAAGATTCTTAATGGATGGTACACCAACGTCAATAAGAATCATATCAGGTTGAGTAGCACTTGTGATTCTTCGACTTGAGATACCATTGTGGGCGCATGAGAAATCTTCCACAATTAGATGGCAGTCACGTCACCGATCTATTTAGATCAGACATCCACCTGTTCGTTGGATGTGGATAGATCCTCAGTGTGTCATGTGTGTATCGAGATATGATCCGTCAGTTCTTTGTATCAGAGCATAGGTAGTCCATATGATTAGTAATTAGATAAAAACCATGGGCCTGTGGTATATTTTAGAAGTCAGTTCTAAATGTTCTTTTTGATATTGCTAATAGATACGTCGACGGGATAATCCCTACAGAGATTTGACGTTTACATCTATATCTCTGGGATATATCCGGATACCTGTGACGGAGGAATTATACATTTTCCATGACCTCGACCTGTATGATTCAGCGAGTTTATCCTTGATCGTCATAATTTATGGGTGGATAAATTATGGACACGAAATTGGATTTCGTGACGGATATGCCTGAATCTAGAGAGTCTCACTAATGAAATATACTCGTAGAGCACTAGGGCAAAAATTATAAATAATATTGATTATTTATAAAGTCGTTTAAAGGCTAAATGCAAAATACATGTGTAGGGACCCGATAGTCATTTCCTTAATTTTTGGGTATTTGCATTTAATGTTAGATTAATTCAAATACACATTAATTAATTGTCATATTGAGATATTGACTAATATTATAAATATATATATATATATATATATATATATATATGTTGGTATTAATCTAGGTCCCACATCAAACAAGACATGAAATCAATGCGTGAATACATCAACGGAGGTAGGGGAATACTCACATCGATCGGTTGAGTCGATTTGGAGACGAATGAAGCCCAAAATGCTCACTGCCTCATGCGTGAACTGCAGCAGTCCACTGCCTTGCAAAACAGAAATTTGAGTTAAGAAACGGAGATCCAAGCCTCGTCCGATGGATCCCGGCTCATGGTCGAACCTCCCTACCACCTTCGCAAGACTCGTAAGTGTGCTAGCACTTGATTTCTCACCATGAAAAACCACTCTTGCTTCCCTTTAGTATCACGCAATTTCTGGTTCAAAACCAGTGAACTTCTAAGCTTTTGGGCGTGAGAAGAAGAGAGCAAAATGAGAGAGAAAGAAATGTGTTAAGTAATCACAAAAGTTGTAAATCATTTTGTTTATATATTTTCCAAAAAATATTAAATGATTTACCAATTAATTTAACTTTCAAAAAGTCAAAGAAATTGAATGTAATAAGCTTGAGTGTTCCACACTCCAATATCAATGTCCATCAAGTCATATCAACTTTAATAAAGTGACATGTCTTTCAATCAATCAATCACATCAATCAATCACATCACTCAAAGTGACATTTGTTTTGACGCTTGATGTGATGAATGATTTGACGCTTGATGCGACTTGCGATGCCGCACTCGAATTCAAAATACGAATGCGCTCGCAATCACACTCGGGCTCAGGTTCGTTAATTCCAAATTAACGATTTTTCCGTCACGTCGTAATTAGATGATTACGCCTAGGGAATTCACTATTCACGTCGCTAACGAATTAATTCTAAATTAATTCGTTCGCCCGAATTAAAATCTAATTTTAATTCCGCGTCGAAATCTAATTTCATTTAATATATCGAATATATTAATTCATCGATTAATTCCGAATTAATCATTATCTCTCTCTAGACGATATTTTATCCTAGATAAAATATCTCCGTTATTAATCCTAGATTAATTTTCTCTCTCTTCTATATAATCCCAGATTATTCAAGAGTGCGAGTTGTGCGTCATCGGTGGATTATCGGGAAGCGACCCATGAGATCCCCAGATAAGTTGGAAGTAAATACGGTCGTCGGAGTATCCGAATCACGTACGTACCAAGTACCATGTTTTACCGATTTACGAGACAAGGTCGACTCCTAGCAAAGCACCAAGTCTTCCCAATTCTCCGGACATATCCATTAAGAATATTAAGATCTATATCAAGCGTAGTATACGATTGTATTGTGTGTATCGGCCCAGTAGCGGATAGTCACGTGCTAGGCCTGGGGCTGGATAAGTGTCTGCCCCGTACGAAGCACATGTCAGATGTCTGGTAACTAGTCTCTATAATCGGATAAACATGACCTTGTCATAATAACCCGATGGCCGCGCAGCACTTAAGAGCACTAATACCGTATCCAGCGTGACATCATCTCCAATATGACTGAAGTGATACTTCCGTCTTGACATCACATCCAATACATTACGACTCTCTGATAAACCCAGAAGTGGTGTACGCAGAACCGGTTAAAGCCTGTACCACCAAGACCAAAGTCTATCGATTATCGTAAATATTAGCGATGTAAGTCTCAGGTTAAGACCATACACACCTACCTTGATTTCGGCCTCCCATAGACACATAGTCTGTTGGAAAAAATGACCCATAGCTTCACTATTTGCACAGACCATTGTGTTGTTGTAGCAAATTAACTATGTGACAAGGAAATTGCACTCTCATCATTTGTGATTAGATCACCATAAATATACATAAAATGAAGAGAGGTCCCTATGATTAGTTCCTGGACTGAGAATGATATGAGACAGTATCAGTCCCCGAATGATTAATCATTAAATATCCCTAGCCGTAGTATTATCGAGACTGGACATCGATAATGCGGAATAGGCTAGTATTGCACTTGTGTGCGTTGTGAGGGCACAACGGCATAGTTCTCATATATATAAGTATTGGATACTAATGCAAGTGCGATAGGAGGTCGTGTTTCACCGATGGTACGGGAAACAGCTTCGCTCTGGATAGACCCCTCGGAATCCCATTGGTATTATGACTATGTGTCTATGGGAGGCCGAAATCAAGGTAGGTGTGTATAGTCTTAACTTGAGACTTGCATCGCTAATACTTACGATAATCGATAGACTTTGGTCTTGGTGGTACATGGCTTTAACCAGTTCTGCGTACACCACTTCTGGGTTTATCAGAGAGTCGTAGTGTATAGGGTGGTGTGATGTCAAGACGGAAGTATCACTCCAGTCATAGTGGAGATGATGTCACGCAGGATAAGGTATTAGTGCTCTTAAGTGATGCGCATCCATCGTAATATTATGACTAGGTCATGAATATCCGATTATAGAGACTAGTTACCAGATATCCGACATGTACTTCGGACGGGGCAGACACTTATCCAACCCCAGCCCTAGCACGTGACTATCCGATACTGGGCCGATATGCACAATACATTGTATACTACGCTTGATACAGATCTTTGATATTCTTAAATGGATATGTCCGGAGAATTGGAAGACTTGGTGCTTTGCTAGGAGTCGACCTTGTCTCGTAAATCGTAGTAGAACGTAGTACTTGGTACGTACGTGATTCGGATATTCGACGACCGTATTTACTGTCACTTATCCGGGGATCTCATGGGTCGCTTCCCGATAATCCACCGATGACGCACAACTCGCACTCTTGAATAATCTGGGATTATATATAAGAAAGAGAAAATTAATCTAGGATTAATTACGGAGATATTTTATCTAGGATAAATATCGTCTAGAGGAGAGATAACGATTAATTTGGAATTAATCGGTAAATTATATATTCGATATATTAAACGAAATTAGATTTCGACGCGGAATTAAATTAGATTTTAATTCGTGCGAACGAATTAATTTAGAATTAATTCATTAGCGATGTGAATAGTGATTTCGCTAGGGTAATCATTTAATTACGACGCGACGGAAAAATCGTTAATTTGGAATTAACGAACCCGAGCCCGAGTGTGATTGCGAGCGCATTCGTATTTCGAATTCGAGTGCGGCGACGCAAGTCACATCAAGCGTCAAATCAATCGTCACATCAAGCGTCAAATCAAAAGTCACTTTGAGTGATTGATTGATTTGATTAATGGATTGAGTGAAAGACACTCAACAGTCACTTTATTAAAGTTGATATACTTGATGGACATTGATATTGGAGTGTGGAACACTCAAGCTTATTACATTCAATTTATTTGACTTTTTGAAAGTTAAAATTAATTGGTAAATCATTTAATATTTTTTGAAAATATATAAACAAATGATTTACAACTTTGTAATAACCAATACACAATTTCATCTCTTCATTTTCTCTCTTCTCCTCACGCATAACAGCCCTGTTTCTTCACTGGTTTGGAACCAGAAATGGCGTGAACAAAGGAAGCCAATAGTGGTTTTTCATGGTGAGAAATCAAGTGCTAGCACACTTACAAGTCTTGCGAAGGTGGTAGGGAGGTTCGACCATGAGCCGGGATCCATCCGACGAAGCTAGGAGCTGCGTTTTCTCAGCTCAAATCTGGAAATGGAAGGGAGTGGACTGCATGCAGTGGGCGTCCTTGGCAGTGAGCAAATCTGCACAGTGGCGTGAGCAAGGCAGTGGGCTTTTTGGCCTTCATTCGTCTTCAAATCGACTCAACCAACCAATGTAAGTATTCTGCTATCTTCGTTGGTGTATTCATGCATTCTTTTCATGTCTTGTTTGATCTTGGGACCTAGTGTTGGTTTCTATAATATGTCCCAAACAAAGATTAAGCATGTGAATACTATAAAGAAATATATAAACATGAAGTATGGCGGAATCATACTTACAATACCTTGTGATGAAGAAGATGATCAAATGGTAGAAGCTCCAAGTTGTGGAAGATTCGGCCAAGAGGGGAAGAAGACTTGAAGCTCCAAGCTTTGTATTCCAAGCTCTTTGATGGTTTCCCTATCACCTCTTTGATCCCTTGCTTGTGCTAGCAAAAATGGAGAAATAGAAGATCAAATCTTCCTTGCCCTTGTCATTGGAGTTCTCGGCAATTTGAGAGAGAAGAGAGATTTTGTGTAAAGTCTTAATTGATATTTGTTTTTACAAAAAATCAATTTATATTTATGTTATAATTTATTAAATAAATAATAAATCTATGACATAAACCATGCAATGGCTAGAGTGTCAACACTCAAACTCCATGCAAAGCCTTTGAGTGTAATGCACACTATCACCATGCAATGCCTTAGAGTGTTTTGTACACTATTAACATGCAATGCCTTATCATTAAAATAATGCATATATGACAAGTGTCTGTGGGCCCCACACGTTCCAAATGAAAGTGGGCCCACGTCCACTCACGCGTTCGGGTTCGATATTTCCGAAATACCGAACTTGCGTCGCGACGTTAATTAAATCGAATTTAAATAAACAATCGCGCCTAGCGAAATTATTATTTACGTCGCTAACGAATTATTTCTAAATTAACTCGTATGCCCGAATTAAAATCTAATTTTAATTTCGCGTCGAAATCGAATTTCAATTATTATAATCGAATATAATAATCTTACTGATTAATTCCAAATTAATCGTTCTCTCTCTCTAATAAGGCACTTTATCCAAGATAAAGTCTCCGTAATTAATCCAAGATTAATTAAATTCGAATCAAATATCATAGGTGAATCTTCGGGAAGCGACCCAAGAGACCTACGGATATTTTGGCAGTAAATACGGTCGTCGGATAATCCGAACACGTACGTACCTCGTACTACGTCTTTACCGATTCACAAGACAAGGTTGGCTTCTAGCAAAGCGCCATGCCTACCCAATTCTCCAGAAATATTCTTATAGGAATATAAGATCTATATCAAGCGTAGTATACCGTAGTATTGCGTACATCGATCCAGTATCGGATGATCACATGCTAGGCCTAGGGCTGGAGATGTGTCTGCCCCGTACGAAACATATATCGGACATCAAGCAACTATTCTCTTTAAATCGGACAATCCTGACCTGGTCATATTGTCCCGACGGTGCAACCTTTTATAGAGTACTAGTTCTGTGCCCTGCATGATCATCACCTCCATATGTCTGAAGCGATACTTCCATCTTGACATCACATCCAGTACACTACGCTTCTCGATAAACCCAGAAGAGGTGTACACAGAACCGGTTAAGGTCCCCAACCACCAAAACCAAAGTTTTACCGATTGTCGCAAGTACTAGCGATGTAAGTCTTCAGGTTAAGACCATATACACCTACCATGATGCGGCCTCCCATAGACACATAGACATACTACCAATGGGATTCCGCGGGGTCTATCCAGAGCGAAGCTGTTTTCCGTACCATCGGTAAAACACAACCTCCCTATCGCACTTGCATAAGTATCCAATACTTAAATATATGAGAACTATGCCGTTGTGCCCTCACAACGTGCACAAGCGCAATACTAGCCTATTCCGCATTATCGATGTCCAGTCTCGATAATACTACGGCTAGGGATATTTAATGATTAACCTTTATGGATTGGATACTGTCTCATATCATCTCAATCCAGTACTAATCATATGGATTTTGCCATTTATATATCAAAGTAAATAAATTACAAAACGGCAAAAGGCAATTTCATTATCACATAGTTAATTTTGTACAATAATACAATATCATTTACAAACAGTGACGCTATGGGACATAATGTCTAACACCTAGATATTACCCAACAATGGCATCAAGAGCTATAGGTTCAAGCATGAAATTTTAGGGCTTAAAATTGGGGGTATTTTGGATTTGATAATGATTTCTAAAATTGGATGTTTAAGCATGCTTAATATATTTTATATTGAAGATTGATTGATCAATTTCAACAAAATGTGATTGGATCAATTTTGCCCAAATTGGAAGTGTTGGCCGAATGTGTGATGTGTTTGGAGTTCTTGGAATTTTTTGTTTTTGATTCATTTCATGAGTTGGAATCATTAAGGATATGTTAATTTGAAACTAATTAGATTGGATTTTGAATTGAACATAAAATCCCCAAAAGTTATCACCTTTGCCGAATGTGTATGTATTTTGGATTCTTGGAATTTTGATTTTTTGATTCATTTGATGAGTTGAAATCATTTAGGTTGATGTTAATTTGAATAGAATTGGATTGGATTTCGAATTGGACAAAAACCCCCCAAAAATCCTTGTGTTGGCCGAATGGTATATTGCCCTAATGTCTTTGGTATTTTGGTTTTGTGACATTGGATGTGTATGAAATCAAATTGGATGGTGTGATTTGATATCGATTGTGAAATTAATTGGACTGAATTCAAATCGGACACAAAAAACCTCCTTTGCCGAGAGCTTTGTAGCATGTAAATGGGTTTGATTTTTCAATTTGTGTGTTGGACATATAATAATGAATTGAGTATGATTAATTGGACTAATTTAGTGTTTTAGAAATGTTGATTTAGTTGATTAATCATGTAATACACCTTTAGTTTAATTGAATATGAAATTGGATTTTGTATATTTAATTAATTGGGCCTAATTTTGGAAATTGGACTTTAATGTTGTATTTGGGCCTATTGGGCTTGATTTATCAAGTTTGGTTTAGGCCAAGTGGATTGGATCCAATTGGCCCAAAACCTTAACCATAAAGCCCAAATGCGACTAATGAACCTTTAAAGTTCAATTGGGCCTAATGGGCCAAGATTGATTTATGGGCTTATGGGGTAAATCCCGGATTGGACTTTGGTTATCGGTTTGACCCGAGTTGACCAAAAGTCCACGCCCTTAAGAAATCAATTAAAGCCCATTGGACTTTAATTGAATTGACGTTGGACGCGTTAATCGGTCTTTGAGACGAGTTATGATTAAATTTGGAATTTTAAATCGTATAAGGTTTATTAAATAAAAGTGTAATATTTAATTTGGAATTGAATAGTGAATTAGTATTAAATACATGTTAAATTTGATTTAATAATGTAGTTTAATTAATTCATGAATTCATACTCTAAGTACTTATTCGCAAAAACGAGTTTGACTCGAACAAAATCAAATCGTTGTTTGAACATTGGATGATCACTTAATTATCAGATTAATTAATTTGATTAGATTGATTGATAGCATGCTTATTTGTGTGAATACGTGGTTGTGTTGAATGAATAATGTATATCGGATGGATATTAGTCGGGTGGGCAATTTTAGAAATTGTTGTAATAAATTCGATTTATTAAATTGGACCTGCGTGTCCAGCCTTATCACCTCTATTCTCTTTGTATTCTCTTTCACATATTCCCCTCCATGTAAATGAGGTTTCTTTAGAAGTGTAGTGTAACGGGTAGAAGTAGTACTAGTGCTAGCTTTGAGTGAGAAAGGGAGAGATTTGATCTAGGATCAATGTGTAAAGTATCCATCCGCATATCATTATTATTTATTTCATACTCGCTTTATTATGTGTTTAGAATGCATTTTAAGGGTGTATGATGATGAGACCTTAATAAAGATAATTAAATTGGTAGCCAATTTGCACGCGAAAAACCCTCGTCAAATATCAAGCGTTTATTTTCATTCCATTGAGTGATTCTTACTCCAGATCCGAGATTGGCAGGGGTTGTTGGCCAAAGTCAAGCCCTTGTCCGTCAAAGATGTGTTTTAATCACGAGGCTTTGTTCTATATCGGTGTCGTGTCCAAGTTGTGGTTTGTTGGCCAAAGTCAAGACCACTTCTTGTCCATTGACATTGATTACGAAGCTTCCATGTCAATGGGTCCTCGCTTGACTGGGATCACTAGGTTTGTTGTGCAAAAGCCAAGGCCTAGTTGATTCAGAGGAAAAGGGTTAGGGTATACATTCGATGTATAGGCATATATAAGATATATGTTTGGGACTTGGATGTCCACCTACTGGATCTAGGGGTTGGATGGGATCCAATTGATCTTCGAGATCTACCTAGTTAATTATCATACAATTTGTTGGCCAAAGTCAAGATTGTGTGATATTTAACGGGATCCTAGCCCACTAGGAAACACGGTTTCCCGGGTACTCGACAGATGGGTTAGAGGCTCGACGAAAAATAGTGGGAGGCAAGTATTGAATTTGCAACATTCGTTCAATTACTCGCCATATGCGCTCAAACAAATATCACCGTCATATTAATCAAAAGTATTAGTTGGACTAATATTTTATGTTGTTTTAAAAAATATATATAGTTGGACTATATACAAACTCATTCAATATATAGTTGGTTTTTATAATTGGATTATAGTAATCAATATAATTGAATTAAAATGATAGTTGATCTTATAATTAGATTATAGTAATCAATATTAAATTATAGATGATTAAATAATTGGATTATTATAATCATTATAATAAATAGTACCTTATTAAAATTGATTAATAGTTTGGATTATTAAAATCAAGAAAGAATTGAAAAGTTGAATATTTAGAATATATAATCCTTGGATTAAATGTTTTAAATGATTTAATTTCAATTGGGAATTAATAATAGTTAATTTATTTGATAAAATAACTTATTATGACTAGGCCCCATAATTAAGCAACTAAGTAGAGCATAAAATCTTTGGAAGATTTATGTGATATGACTTTAGTGCTTAATTAATATACTTATCATAAATCTATCTTTAGATTTAAAAGTATTAAATTGCAATTAATAATTCTTAGAGAATTAATTGACTATTCTAGTGGTGAAAAGTCAAAGGTTGCAATTGGGCATGTTCACAAGGTGCACATCCTTTCGATATTCCGAAACCCAAGGCTTGGCCAAAGGTTTGTGAAATATTGAAAAGATAATTGACATATCCCAAAGTGACTACCATTTGGATATGGAAGACACGAAGGAATTAAAGAAAGGGCGAGGCTCTGACTTTAAAAAATATTTGTCAAAGTTATGTTCACTATTAGTATTAAAATTAGATTTTAAATATTTAGTGTGGTACATAACATATATGTATTGATGTTCAGAATCCGCTATGAGCTGGATACTGACTTCAAGCCGAGATTTCTCTTCGAATCGGAAACGGGACGAAAGTCGCTGTTTCGACCGTAGATACCTAAATTTAGAAACTACCCTTTGGGTATGTACTTAAATTAGGAACTATTATAATGTAACTAGTTTGACTAGAGACATTATCTCTATATCAGTGTTTAATCCATTCTGGATAAACCTTTATATTCTAGAACACTAAGTGTTTTATTTATATAAAGATGATACTGAGATAAACACATTAGATGTGAATAACAGAATTTTATATTTTGAATATAATAAAATCTCAAACATATAAAATGACAAATAAATAGCTCAAATTGATTTGATCAATAGAGACTTATTTGTGGCATTGTTGTCTAGGACACAATTAAACGAGACTCGTATCTCCACACTTTTGAAGAGTGGGTACTAGGACTAATTGACTATTCAAATAAGGTCTGCGAATCTAGTTTATTAGGTAAAGTACCTAAAATACTATTTACTTGGTAATAGTAAAAGGGCCACCGATCTGTAGCTCTATTCATGGTGAAGTAAGTAAGTGGGCCCATATCTAGCTAGGCTAGATGTGAACATGAATATTTCGTGACCTTAACGAATGTGGCATCACGTTATGGTTATTGTTTCTTTTGAAGAACCAGATCGGAAACTTTTGAAGTTTCGACACGAAGTAAATAACAGATCGGCTATAGTATTATGCCGCCACGGTAAGACCGTAATGGAAAATACTTAGCAGTAAGTTTCATACGTACATGAAAGAGTACGGTATTCTTTCAGATGAGGACATGAAAGGTTTATCACAAGTCGCTCTGAGCTACTATTTCCTTCAATAGGATATGTATTAACAGTGCAAAACTTATTAGAATAGGTTCCATATAAATCTGTTTGACAGATATCATATAGGATATGAACAGGGAAGAAACGAGGTTTCTCATTCCTGATAATTTGGGTATGCCAGGCATAACGTTTGGATGATACCAAACTAAGGACCCAAATTGGATAAGTGCCAATATAGGTTTATCCTAAGGGAAACCTTAAGTATAGTACTTATAAATCTCACATGAGAACAATGTGATTGTTGCTCACCATGCATTTTTCCTGAGAGGAATACCGATATGCAGTGGTCAGTGGGAGGTTAATGATACTCGATGATGAAAATCGGAGTAGTAATATTGTTCAAGGCACAAAGTCCTTAATGGAACACGAATAATTCATCTATGATGAATCTATACCATTAATCTTCAAATACAC
>SKCR01031283.1:0-16526 GCA_019454045.1 Zanthoxylum bungeanum | reverse complement strand
CGTAACCTTTACAGATGATGCATCTCGTTACGGTTATGTGTATCTTATGAGACACAAGTCGGAAACTTTTGAGAAATTCAAAGAGTTTCGACACGAAGTGGAGAAACAAATAGGGATGAGTATCAAGACATTACGGTCAGACCGTGGTGGCGAATACTTAAGTTATGAGTTTCAAGATTACTTGAAAGAATATGGTATTCTTTCACAGTGGACTCCTCCTGGAACACCACAATTAAACGGTGTGTCCGAACGGAGAAACCGCACTTGTTGGACATGGTGAGGTCAATGATGAGTCGCACTGAGCTACCAATACCTTCTGGGGATACGCATTAAACAGTGCTATACTTATTTTGAATAAGGTACCGTCGAAGTCTGTTGAACAGACCCCATATGAGATATGGACAGGAAGGAAACCAGGTTTCTCTTTCCTAAAGATTTGGGGATGCTGGGCATATGTTAAACGTTTGGAAGGCACCAAACTTGAACCCAAATCTGATAAATGCCTTTTCGTTGGATATCCTAGGGAAACCAAAGGATATTACTTCTATTACCCACAAGAGAACAAAGTATTTGTTGCTCTACATGCGGTTTTCCTTGAGAAGGAATTCCTAAATGCCAGTGGTAAGTGGGAGGAAAGTAGAACTCGATGAAGATCGTAGTGATACTGTTCCTAGCAATGAATCAACGACGGAACAAGAACAGACCATCCGGGATGAGTCTGTACCACAAACTTCACATACATAAGGACCGCGTAGGTCGGAGAGAGTCAGAACAGTACCTGAGAGGTATGGGTTCCTGATCTCACCTCATATAGATATTAATCTTATTGAGGATAATGAGCCGGCTATGTATGAGGAAGCGATACAAAATATCGATTCCGCTTTATGGCAAGAAGCCATGAAGTCCGAGATGGATTCCATGTACGCCAACCAAGTTTGGACACTGGTTGATGCACCAGAAGGCGTAAAGCCTATTGGATGCAGATGGATCTTCAAGAAGAAGACCGACATGGATGGCAACGTACAAACGTACAAGGCTAGGCTTGTAGCGAAGGGGTATCGTCAACAATATGGTATTGATTATGACGAAACCTTCTCACCCGTTGCCATGATTAAATCCATTCGGATAATGCTTGCAATAGCTGCATATTTCGACTTCGAGATATGGCAAATGGACGTTAAAACCGCTTTCTTAACGGAAACCTTTTGGAGGATGTTTATATGCAACAGCCTGACGGTTTTATCGTACCTAGACTTGCAAACAAGGTTTGCAAGTTAAATCGATCCATTTATGGATTGAAGCAAGCATCACGGTCATGGAATCAGCGTTTTGATGAGATCATAAAGGAATATGATTTCGTGCAAAACGCAGATGACCCTTGTGTATACAAGAAGGTTAGTGGGAGAGCACTTACTTTTATTGTCCTTATGTCGACGACGTATTGCTTATAGGCAATGACATTCCCATGCTAACGTCGGTGAAAGCTTGCTTTCATTAAAATTCTCATGAAAGATCTGGGAGAAGCAGCCTTTATTCTTGGAATAAAGATCTACAGGGATAGATCTAGAAAGCTGCTTGGACTCTCCCAGAGTACATACATTGATAAAGTGTTGAAGAGATTCAACATGGAACAATCCAAGAGGGGATTGGTTCAATGGTACGTGGTACCTCTCTGTCTAAGGACATGTGCCCTAAGACTCAGGAAGAGAGAGACCACATGAGTCGGATACCGTTCGCCTCGGCAGTCGGATCGATCATGTATGCCATGATATGTACACGACCTGATTGTCTCATATGCTTTGAGCATGTGCAGTCGGATATGTACCGACCTGGATCGGCCTTTGATAGCGACTGCACATGCTCAAAGCATATGAGACATCAGGTCGTGTACATATCATGGCATACATGATCGATCCGACTGCCGAGGCGAACGGTATCCGACTCATGTGGTCTCTCTCTTCCTGAGTCTTAGGGCACATGTCCTTAGACAGAGAGGTACCACGTACCATTGGAACCAATCCCCTCTTGGATTGTTCCATGTTGAATCTCTTCAACACTTTATCAATGTATGTACTCTGGGAGAGTCCAAGCAGCTTTCTAGATCTATCCCTGTAGATCTTTATTCCAAGAATAAAGGCTGCTTCTCCCAGATCTTTCATGGAGAATTTTAATGAAAGCCAAGCTTTCACCGACGTTAGCATGGGAATGTCATTGCCTATAAGCAATACGTCGTCGACATAAAGGACAATAAAAGTAAGTGCTCTCCCACTAACCTTCTTGTATACACAAGGGTCATCTGCGTTTTGCACGAAATCATATTCCTTTATGATCTCATCAAAACGCTGATTCCATGACCGTGATGCTTGCTTCAATCCATAAATGGATCGATTTAACTTGCAAACCTTGTTTGCAAGTCTAGGTACGATAAAACCGTCAGGCTGTTGCATATAAACATCCTCCAAAAGGTTTCCGTTAAGGAAAGCGGTTTTAACGTCCATTTGCCATATCTCGAAGTCGAAATATGCAGCTATTGCAAGCATTATCCGAATGGATTTAATCATGGCAACGGGTGAGAAGGTTTCGTCATAATCAATACCATATTGTTGACGATACCCCTTCGCCAAGCCTAGCCTTGTACGTTTGTACGTTGCCATCCATGTCGGTCTTCTTCTTGAAGATCCATCTGCATCCAATAGGCTTTACGCCTTCTGGTGCATCAACCAGTGCCAAATTGGTTGGCGTACATGGAATCCATCTCGGACTTCATGGCTTCTTGCCATAAAGCGGAATCGATATTTGTATCGCTTCCTCATACGTAGCCGGCTCATTATCCTCAATAAGATTAATTCTATATGAGGTGAGATCAGGAACCCATACCTCTCAGGTACTGTTCTGACTCTCTCCGACCTACGCGGTCCTTGTGTATGTGAAGTTTGTGGTACAGACTCATCCCGGATGGTCTGTTCTTGTTCCGTCGTTGATTCATTGCCAGGAACAGTATCACTACGATCTTCATCGAGTTCTACTTTCCTCCCACTTACCACTGCATTTAGGAATTCCTTCTCAAGGAAAACCGCATGTAGAGCAACAAATACTTTGTTCTCTTGTGGGTAATAGAAGTAATATCCTTTGGTTTCCCTAGGATATCCAACGAAAAGGCATTTATCAGATTTGGGTTCAAGTTTGGTGCCTTCCAAACGTTTAACATATGCCCAGCATCCCCAAATCTTTAGGAAAGAGAAACCTGGTTTCCTTCCTGTCCATATCTCATATGGGGTCTGTTCAACAGACTTCGACGGTACCTTATTCAAAATAAGTATAGCACTGTTTAATGCGTATCCCCAGAAGGATATTGGTAGCTCAGTGCCACTCATCATTGACCTCACCATGTCCAACAAGGTGCGGTTTCTCCGTTCGGACACACCGTTTAATTGTGGTGTTCCAGGAGGAGTCCACTGTGAAAGAATACCATATTCTTTCAAGTAATCTTGAAACTCATAACTTAAGTATTCGCCACCACGGTCTGACCGTAATGTCTTGATACTCATCCCTGTTTGTTTCTCCACTTCGTGTCGAAACTCTTTGAATTTCTCAAAATTTTCCGACTTGTGTCTCATAAGATACACATAACCGTAACGAGATGCATCATCTGTAAAGGTTACGAAGTAGTGAAATCCACCTCTAGCCTGGCTAGACATGGGCCCGCATACATCAGTATGAACGAGAGCTAACAGTTCTGTGGCACGTTCACCTTTACCGCTAAAAAGGTGATTTAGGCATTTTGCCTAAAAGACAAGATTCGCAGACGTCATATGAATTGGGATCAAATTCGTCCAAGTACCCACTCTTTGAAAGTGTGGATATGCGAGTCTTGTTGATGTGTCCTAGACGACAATGCCACATATAAGCTTCATCTTTTAGATTACTCCTTTTGAGCCTTTTGTTTGTCATTTTAGGAGATTCATTTATATTCAAAATATAAAGACCGTTATTTGCAACAGCTGTGCAAATTTCTGTATCATTTTATATAATAACACCCTGTGTTCCTGAATACAAAAGTGTAACCCTGCTGGGTTAACAAGGATACAGATATAATGTTCCTAGTTAAACTAGGCACAAAATAACAGTTCAAAAGTTTAAGTTCATGCCCTGAGGGCAGTACTAAAACAAAAGTCCCTACGGCCAAAACAGCAACTGGTGTTCCGTTTCTGACCCGTAGATCCATTCCCCTGATGCCAGCACCCTGCTATCATGCAGATCCTGCACATCAGTACAAATATGAGCACCACAACCAGAATCAAAAATCCAATTTTAAAACTAGAAGTATTCATATTTATCTCAATAACAAAACATACCAGAGGCAATGGCCTTGCCAGCCTTGATATCCTCCCTCTGCACAATGCTCATTCGGCAGTCACGTTTCCAGTGACCCCTCTTGCCGCAGTTAAGGCAGATTTCCCGAGATTTGTCCTTTGGCTTCCTAGAAGCCACTGTCAACTTGCCTTTACCCTTCTTCTTGAACTTCTTCTTCCTTGCACCTCCAATTGCCTTGGGGCCACCCTTTGGCGCATGAGAGGTCAATGCAAAATGCGCCTCGCGCTTGCTCCCCTTTAGGAGTTCCCTTTCGGACTCCTTCAGCACAGACAACAACTCTCCAAGAGTGTCGTCAGTATCCATCAACTTGTAGTTGACTATGATTTGTTTCCAAGTATCAGGAAGTGACTGCAAGATCATATCTCCAAGAGTGTCGTCAGTATCCATCAACTTGTAGTTGACCAATGGGATTCCGCGGGGTCTATCCAGAGCGAAGCTGTTTTCCGTACCATCGGTAAAACACAACCTCCTATCGCACTTGCATAAGTATCCAATATTAAATATATGAGAACTATGCCGTTGTGCCCTCACAACGTGCACAAGCGCAATACTAGTCTATTCCGCATTATCGATGTCCAGTCTCGATAATACTACGACTAGGGATATTTAATGATTAAATCTTTGGGGACTGATACTGTCTCATATCATTCTCAGTCCGGTACTAATCATATGGACTTTCGCCATTTATAAGTCAAAGTAAATAATATTACAAAACGGCAAAAGGCAATTTCATTATCACATAGTTAATTTGTACATAATACAATATCATTTACAAACAGTGACGCTATGGGACATAATGTCTAACAGTAAGTATAATGGATTAAGCACTAAAGTTATCATCACATTAATCTTCCAAAGATTATGCTCTACTATTTTCTTAACTCCGGGCTTAGGCATAATATGTTATTTTATCTAAAGTAACTTATTATTTTCCAGGACCATCCTGAAATTTTATTCCCAATTTGAAAATTAAAACATTTAAATACATTTTCCTTAGGATTATGTTTTAAATGTCAATCTTTCATTTCTATCTTGATTTTAATAGTCCAACTATTTAATCAACGATTTCGGTACTATTTATTATAATGATTACAATAGTCCAACTATTTAATCAACTATAATTTAATAGATTAAAGTCAATTATATTGATTACTATAATCCAATTATAAAATCAACTATAAATGAATAGTTTGAATATAGTCCAACTATTTATTAAAAACAACATTTAAATATTAGTCCAACTAACATTTAATTTATATGACGAATGATATTTGTTTGAGCACGTATGGCAAGTAATTAAATGAATATTGCAAATTCAATTCTTGCCTCCCACTATTTTTCGGCGAGCCTCTAACCCTCTGTCGAGTACTCGGGAAACCGTGTTTCCTAGTGGGCTAGGATCCCGTTAAATATCACACAATCTTGACTTTGGCCAATAAATTGTATGATAATTAACTAGGTAGATCTCTAAGATCGATTGGATCCAATCCAATCCCTAGATCCAGTAGGGGGACATCCAAGTCCGAAACATATATCTTATATATGCCCATATATCCAATATATTACCTAACCCTTTTCCTCTGAATCAACTAAGCCTTGGCTTGGCATAACAACTTAGTGATCACAGTTAAGCGTGACCCATTGACTATGGAAAGATTCGTAATCAATGTCGATGGACAAGAAGTGATCTTGACTTTGGCCAACAAATCACAACTGGACAAGACACTAATATGGAACAAAGCTCTCGTGATTCAAACACATCTTCGACGGTAAAAGTCCTTGACTTTGGCCAACAAGCCATGCCAGTCTCGGATCTTGAGTAAGAATCACTCAATGGAAGGAAAAACGCTTATATTTTGCGAGGGTTTTTCGAGTGCAAATTGGCAACCAATTTTTTATCTTTATTAAGGTCTCATCATCATACACCCTTAAACATGCATTCTAAACACATAATAAAGTGCGTTTGTAAAATAATAATGAATGCGGATGGATACTTTACACATTGATCCTAGATCAAATCTCTCTCATTCTCTCTCCCGCTAGCACAAGTATTTATTTCTACCTGTTACACTACACTTCTAAAGAAACCTCATTTACATTAAGGGGAATAGGTGAGAAGAGAATACAAAGAATAATGAGGTAATAAGGCTGGACACGCAGGTCCAATTAATAAATCAAATTTATTACAACAATTTCTAAAATTGTCACACCCATATAATATCCATCCGATATACATTATTCATGCATCGCAACATGTATTCACACAAGCATGTTATCAATCAATCTAATCAAATTAATTAATCTGATAATTAATGATCATCCATGTTCAAACAACGATTTGATTTTGCTCGAGTCAAACTCGTTTTGCGAATAAGTACTCAAAGTACGAATTCTTGAATTAAATTAAACTACACAATTAAATCCAATTCAATTTTTATTTAATTCTAATTCGCTTTTTAATTCCAAATTAAATACTACACTTTATTTAATAAACCTTTACGACTTAAATTCCAAATTTAATCATTACGGGTCTCAAAGCCCGATTAACGTCCAACGTCAATTCAATTAAAGTCCAATGGGCTTTTAATTAATTTCTTAAGGGGTGGACTTTTGGTGAACTTGGGTCAAACCGAATAACCAAAATCCAATCCGGGAATTACCCATCATAAGCCCATAAATCAATTTTGGCCCATTAGGCCCAATTAAACTTTAAAGGTCCATTAGTCGCAATTGGGCTTTATGTTGGACAAAATGACCCATAGCGTCACTATTTGCACAGATCATTGTGTTGTTGTAGCAAATTAACTATGTGACAAGGAAATTGCACTCTCATCATTTGTGATTAGATCACCAAAGATATATAAATGAAGAGAGGTCCCTATGATTAATTCCTGGATTGAGAATGATATGAGACAGTATCAATCCCCGAAGGTTCAATCATTAAATATCCATAGCCGGAGTATTATCGAGACTGGACATCGATAATGCGGAATAGGCTAGTATTGCACTTGTGTGCGTTGTGAGGGCACAACGGCATAGTTCTCATATATATAAGTATCGGATACTTATGCAAGTGCGATAGGAGGTCGTGTTTCACCGATGGTACGGGAAACAGTTTCGTTCTGGATAGACCCCTCGGAATCCCATTGGTATTATGACTATGTGTCTATGGGAGGCCGAAATCAAGGTAGGTGTGTATAGTCTTAACCTGAGACTTACATCGCTAATACATACGATAATTGATAGACTTTGGTCTTGGTGGTACAGGGCTTTAACCGGTTCTGCGTACACCACTTCTGGGTTTATCAGAGAGTTGTAGTGTATTGGGTGTGATGTCGAGACGGAAGTATCACTTCATTCATAGTGGAGATGATGTCACGCAGGATACTGTACTAGTGCTCTTGAGTGATGCGCATCCAATCGGGATATTGTGACTAGGTCATGAATATCCGATTATAGAGACTATGTTACCAGACATCCGATATGTGTTTCGGACGGGGCAGACACTTATCCAGCCCCAGCCCTAGCACGTGACTATCCGATACTGGGCCGATATGCACGATACAATGGTATACTACGCTTGATACAGATCTTAATATTCTTTAATGGATATGTCCGGAGAATTGGGTAGACTTGGTGCTTTGCTAGGAGTCGACCTTGTCTCGTAAATCGGTAGAACGTAGTACTTGGTACATACGTGATTCGGATACTCCGACGACCGCATTTACTGCCAACTTATCCGGGGATCTCATGGGTCGCTTCCCGATAATCCACCGATGACGCACAACTCGCACTCTTGAATAATCTGGGATTATATAGAAGAGAGAGAAAATTAATCTAGGATTAATTACGGAGATATTTTATCTAGGATAAAATATCGTCTAAAGAGAGATAACGATTAATTTGGAATTAATCGATAAATTAATATATTCGATATATTAAACGAAATTAGATTTCGACGCGGAATTAAAATTAGATTTTAATTCGGGCGAATGAATTAATTTAGAATTAATTCATTAGCGACGTGAATAGTGAATTCGCTAGGCGTAATCATTTAATTACGACGCAACGGAAAATTCGCTAATTGAGAATTAGCGAACCCGAGCCCGAGTGTGATTGCGAGCGCATTCGTATTTCGAATTCGAGTGCGGCAACGCAAGTCGCATCAAGCGTCAAATCATTAGTCGCATCAAGCGTCAAATCACTTGTCACTTTGAGTGATGTGACTTGACAACATGTCACTTTATTAAGTGACTTGATGTGAAAAGTGATGGATTTGACTAGAATAGTGTAAGCTTTTGGAGGGAAAAGCTTTAAGTTTTGGCTCCAAATTTCAATTGATAAATTGGATTTAATTAAATGAAATTGATTATTTTATTTTGGAAAATATATAATCAAAAGTTTTACACATTTTTCATTAAGTCAAAAACACAATTCTCTCTCTCACTCTCTCATCTCTCTCACGCCAAAACAGTGGCTTTGCTCACTGGTTTTGAACTTCATTTGGGCGTGAATATTAGGGAAGCATGAGTGGGTTTTCATGGTGAAAATTCAAGTGCTAGCACACTTACGAGTCTTGCGAAGGTGGTAAGGAGGTTCAACCATGAGCCGGGATCCATCGGACGAGGCTTGGAGCTCCGTTTCATCACTCAAAATTCTGTTTTTGGAGGCAGTGAACTGCTGGTTTTGGCGCCCTTGACAGTGAGCATTTTGGGCTTCATTCGTCTTCAAATCGACTCAACCGATCGATGTGAGTATTCCGCTATCTCCGTTGGTGTGTTCACGCATTCTTTTCATGTCTTGTTTGATCTTGGGACCTAGATAATAACAACAATGGCATCAAGAGCCTAGGTTCAAGCATGAAAATTGTAGGGCTTAAAATTTGGGTAAATTTGTTTTGAGCATGATTTGAATGAATTGATTGTTTAAGTATGCTTATAACATGTCTAATTGCATTTTGGTTGGACCAATTTGTTGAAAATTGATTTGGAATAATTTTCCCCAAAAATATCATGTTGGCCGAATATGATGATCATTTTGGAATTCTTGGAATTTTTGTTTTTGATTCATTTGATGAGTTGGAATCATTTAGGATAATGTTAATTTGAAACTAATTGGATTGGATTTTGAATTGAACATAAAATCCCCAAATTGATCACCTTGGCCGAATGGAATTATGCCCTAATGTCTTGGTATCTTTTGATTTTTGAACATTGGATGTATTGGAAATCATTCGGGATAAGGATTTAATATCGATTGTGAAATTAATTGGATTGAATTCGAATCGGATAAAAATCCCTCCCTTCGCCGAGACCTTTAAGCATGTAAATGGGTTTGATTTTTGATTAATTTTGTTGGACACCAATTGATGAAAATGACCATGATTAATTATGTAAATTCATTTTTAGAAATGTTGATTTGGGTAATTGATCATGTAATACACTTGTGTTGGAAAAAATAACCAAGCCCCAAGATCAACAAGAACAAGCAAAATATATAAATACATGAATGAATTAATTGAAGTATGGCGGAATCATACTCACAATACTTGAAAATGGATGCTAAGATGATGCGAAATTCCTCCCTTGTGCAGTGAAGCTTTCGGCCAAGAAGAAAAGAGGACTCCAAGTCGAGTTTGATCCTTCCAAGCTCAAGGATTAGTTTCCCATATCACCTATGTATGATCCCTTGAAGGTGCTAGCCTTTGTTGTGATTTTGAATGCACAACTTCTTCAAATCTTGCCACAAAAATTGAGAGAAATGGAGAGCCCAAAACTGCATGTAGTTTCGGCAATGTGAGAGAGAGAGGAGTGTTATGATTTTTGTTACAAAAATCAATTTATATTTATGCCATAATATTTATTAAATTAATAATAAACTTATGACACAAATCATGCAATGGCTTAGAGTGTCAAACACTCAAACTCCATGCAAAACCATTGAGTGTATTGTACACTATCACCATGCAATGTATTAACAATTAAATAATGCATAAAATGACATGTGTCATGTGGGCCCCACACAACCCAAATGAAAGTGGGCCCACGCGTACTCACGCGTTCGGGTTCGATATTTCCGAAATACCGAACTTTCGTCGCGACGTTAATTAAATCGAATTTAATAAATAATTGCGCCTAGCGAAATTATTATTTACGTCGCTAACGAATTAATTCTAAATTAACTCGTTTGCCCGAATTAAAATCTAATTTTAATTTCGCGTCGAAATCGAATTTCGATTTTATATCGAATATAATATTTTTACGATTAATTCCAAATTAATCTTTCTCTCTCTATGTATAGTACTTTATCCAAGATAAAGTCTCTCCGTAATTAATCCAAGATTAATCGAGTTTGAATCATACGTCATTGGTGAATCTTCGGGAAGCGACCCAAGAGATCTCTGGATATGTTGGCAGTAAATACGGCCGTCAGATTATCCGAACACGTACGTACCAAGTACTACGTTTTTACCGATTTACAAGACAAGGTTAGCCTCTAGCAAAACGCCATGCCTACCCAATTCTCCAGAAATATTCTTATTGGAATATAAGATCTAAACAGGCGTAGTATACCGTAGTATAGTGTATATCGAACCAGTATCGGATGATCACATGTAAGGCCTGGGGCTGGAGATGTGTCTGCCCCGTACGATACACATATCGGACATCAAGCAACCAGTCTCTTTGAATCGGATAATCCTGACCTAGTCATATTATCCTGATGGTTGCAACCATTATAGAGTACTAGTTCTGTATCCCTCGCGATCATCTCTCCATATGTCTGAAGTGATACTTCCATCTTGACATCACACCCAATACACTACGATTCTCGATAAATCCAGAAGAGGTGTACACAGAACCCGTTAAAGCCCTGGACCACCAAAACTAAAGTTTACCGATTGTCGTAAGTACTAGCGATGCAAGTCTCAGGTTAAGATCATATGCACCTACCCTGAAGCGGACTCCCATAGACACGCAGACATACTACCAATGGGATTCCGCGGGGTCTATCCAGAGCGAAGCTGTTTTCTGTACCATCGTTTAAAACACAAACCTCCTACCGCACTTGCATAAGTATCCTATACTTAAATATATGAGAACTATGCCGTTGTGCCCTCACAACATGCACAATGCAGTACTAGTCTATTCCGCATTATCGATGTCCAATCTCGATAATACTACGACTAGGGATATTTAATGATTAAACTTTATGGATTGATACCGTCTCATATCATCACAATCCGGAACTAATCATAGGGACTCTTACCATTTATATCAAAGTAAATAAATTACAAAACGGTAAAAGGCAATTTCATTACTACATAGTTAATTTTGTACAATAATACAATATCATTTACAAAATAGTGACGCTATGGGTCATAACTGTCTAAACTTTGGTAATTAAATTGGGAAAATTGAATTTTTTGATTTAATTATTTGGGCCTATTTTTGATATTGGGCTTCTAATGTTGTAATTGGGCCTATTGGGCTTGATTTTATCAAGTTGGATTTAGGCCAAGTGGATTGGATCCAATTGGGCCCAAAACCTTAACCATAAAGCCCAAATGCGACTAATGAACCTTTAAAGTTCAATTGGGCCTAATGGCCAAGATTGATTTATGGGCTTATGGGGTAAATCCCGGATTGGACTTTGGTTATCGGTTTGACCCGAGTTGACCAAAAGTCCACGCCTTAAGAAATCAATTAAAAGCCCATTGGACCTTAATTGAATTGACGTTGGACGTTAATCGGTCTTTGAGACGCGTTACGATTAAATTTGGAATTTAAATCGTAAAAGGTTTATTAAATAAAAGTGTAATATTTAATTTGGAATTGAATAGTGAATTAGTATTAAATACATGTAAAATAGCTTTAATGATGTAGTTTAATTTAATTCATGAATTGTCGTACTTTGAGTACTTATTCGCAAAAACGAGTTTGACTCGAACAAAATCAAATCGTTGTTTGAACATTGGATGATCACTTAATTATCAGATTAATTTATTTGATTAGATTGATTGATAGCATGCTTATGTGTGTGAATACGTGGTTGTGTTGTATGTATAATGTATATCGGATGGATATTAGTCGGGTGGGGCAATTTTAGAAATTGTTGTAATAAATTCGATTTATTAAATTGGACCTGCGTGTCCAGCCTTATCACCTTCATTCTCTTTGTATTCTCTTCTCGCCTATTCCCCTCCATGTAAATGAGGTTTCTTAGAAGTGTAGTGTGTAACGGGTAGAAGTAATGCAAGTGCTAGCTTGAGTGAGAAAGTGAGAGATTTGATCTAGGATCAATGTGTTAAGTATCCATCCGCATATCATTATTATTTATTTTCATACTCGCTTTATTATGTATTTAGAATGCATGTTTAAGGGTGTATGATGATGAGACCTTAACAAAGATAATTAAATTGGTAGCCAATTTGCACGCGAAAAACCCTCGTTAAATATCATGCGTTTATTTTCCTTCCATTGAGTGATTCTTGCTCAAGATCCGAGATTGGCAGGGGTTGTTGGCCAAAGTCAAGCCCTTGTCCGTCGAAGATGTGTTTTAATCACGAGGCTTTGTTCCATATCGGTGTCGTGTCCAAGTTGTGGTTTGTTGGCCAAAGTCAAGACCACTTCTTGTCTATTGACATTGATTACGAAGCTTCCATGTCAATGGGTCCGCGCTTGACTGGGATCACTAGGTTTGTTGTGCCAAAGCCAAGGCCTAGTTGATTCAGAGGAAAAAGGCTAGGGTATATATTCGATATATAGGCATATATTAGATATATGTTTGGGACTTGGATGTCCACCTACTGGATCTAGGAGTTGGATGGGATCCAATTGATCTTCGAGATCTACCTAGTTAATTATCATACAATTTGTTGGCCAAAGTCAAGATTGTGTGATATTTAACGGGATCCTAGCCCACTAGGAAACACGGTTTCCCGAGTACTCGACAGAGGGTTAGAGGCTCGACGAAAAATAGTGGGAGGCAAGTATTGAATTTGCAACATTCGTTTGAATACTCGCTAAACGCGCTCATCTATATTTTACTCGTCATATTAATCAAAAGTATTAGTTGGACTAATATTTTATGTTGTTTTAAATATATATATAGTTGGACTATATACAAACTCATTCGATATATAGTTGATTTTGTAATTGGATTACAGTAATCAATATAATTGAATTAAAATTATAGTTGATTAAATAATTGGATTATTGTAATCATTATAATGAATAGTACCTTATTAAATTGATTAAATAGTTGGACTATTGAAATCAAGAAAGAATTGAAAAGTTGAATATTTAAAATATATAATCCTTGGATTAAATGTTTTAAATGATTTAATTTTCATTGGGGATTAATAATAGGTTACTTTATTGGATAAAATAACTTGTCATTTCTAAGCCCATAATTAAGCAATTAGTAGAGCATAAAATCTTTGGAAGATTTATGTGATGATGACTTTAGTGCTTAATTTAATATACTTGACAATAAATCTATCTTTAGATTTAAAAGGTATTAAAATTGCAATTAATAATTCTTTGAGAATTAATTGACTATTCTAGTGGAGAAAAGTCAAAGTTTACAATTGGGCAAGTTGCACAAGGTGCACATCATTTCGATATTCTAAAACCCAAGGCTTGGCCAAAGGTTTGTGAAATATTGAAAAGATAATTGACATATCCCAAAGTGACTACCATTTGGATATGGCAGACACGAAGGAATTAAAGAAAGGGCGATTCTCTAACTTTAAAAATATTTGTCAAAGTTATTTCACTACTAGTATTGAAATTGGATTTTAAATACTTAGTGTGGTACATAAAATATATGTATTGATGTTCAGAATCCGCTATGAGCTGGATACTGACTTCAAGCCGAGATTTCTCTGCGAATCGGAAACGGGACGAAAGTCGCTGTTTCGACCGTAGATACCTGAGTTTAGGAACTACCCTTTGGGTATGTACTTAAATTAGGAACTGTTATAATGTAACTAGTTTGACTAGAGACATTATCTCTATATCAGTGTTTAATCCGTTGCGGATAAACCTTTATATTCTAGAACATCAAAGTGTTTTATTATATAAAGATGATACTGAGATAAACACATTAGATGTGAATAACATAATTTATATTTTGAATATAATAAAATCTCAAACATATAAAAATGACAAATAAATAGCTCAAATTGATTTGATCAATAGAGACTTATTTGTGGCATTGTTGTCTAGGACACAATTAAACGAGACTCGTATATCCACACTTTTGAAGAGTGGGTACTAGGACTGATTTGACTATTCAAATAAGGTCTGCGAATCTGGTTTATTAGGTAAAGTACCTAAAATACTATTTACTTGGTAATAGTAAAAGGGCCACCGATCTGTTAGCCCTATTCATGGTGAAGTAAGTGGGCCCATATCTAGCTAGACTAGATGTGAACATGAATATTTCGTGACCTTAACGGATGTGGCATCACGTTATGGTTATGTGTTTCTTTTAAAGAACACAAATCGGAAACTTTAAAGTTTCGACACGAAGTAAATTAACAGATCGGCTATAGTATTATTCCGCCACGGTAAGACCGTAATGGAAAATACTTAAGCAGTAAGTTTCATACGTATATGAAAGAGTACGGTATTCTTTCAAATGAGGACTCCTCCCGTGACACGTCAGTTAGACGGTGTGTCCGAACCAAAAACCAAATTTTGTTGGACATGATATGGTTTATCACGAGTCGCTCTGAGCTACTATTTCCTTCAATATGACATGTATAAACAGTGCAAAACTTATTTAGAATAAGGTTCCATATAAATCTGTTTGAAAAATATCATATAGGATATGAACAGGAAAGAAACGGGGTTTCTCACTCCTAATAATTTGGGTATGCCAGGCATAACGTTTGGATGATACCAAACTAAGAACCCAATTGGATAAGTGCCAATATAGGTTATCCTAAGGGAAACCTTAAGTATAGTACTTATAAATCTCACATGAGAACAATATGATTGTTGCTCACCATGCGGTTTTCCTGAGAGGAATACCGATATGCAGTGGTCAGTGGGAGGATAGTGATACTCGATGAAAATCGGAGTAATACTATTCAAGGCACGAAGTCCTTAATGGAACACAAACAATTCATCAATGATGAATCTGTACCATTAATCTTCGAATACACAAGAACTGGGTAGATCGCATAGAGTCAGAAAACAACCTAGGGTATAGGTTTCTGATCTAACCTCATAAAGATGTCAATCTTATGAGGGTATACCATCCGACTACGTTTTGAGGAAGTGATACAAGGTATCGACTCCCTATTTTGGCAAAGTGCCATGAGTCCAAAATGGATTCCATGTATAACAACTATTTTGGATACTAGTTGTTGTACCATAAGGCATTGTGCCTATTGGTACATTAAATGTCTTCAAGGAAGACATACATGGATGGCAACATACCAACGTACAAAGCTAGGCTTATGACGGAAAGGTATCGTTATCACATTGTGTTAATAACGGTTCATCCTTTTACCTGTTGCCATGGTAAATCCATTTTGAAGATGCTTGTTGATAACTGCGTATTTCATTTATGAAATGTGTCAGTTACAGATCAAAATCGCTTTCCTGAAAAGGAAACCTTTTGAGGATGATTAGAACATCCTGACGATTTTGTATAACCAACAAACAAGGTTTGCGGGTTATTCGATCCATGTTTGGATTGAAGCAAGCATAAGGTTCTTGAACTGTCGTTTTGAAATAATCATAATGGTTTATGATTTGACTCAAAACAAAATAATTCTTGTGTATATAAGGAGGTTAGTGGGAGAGCGCACTGACAGTTAAATTCCCATATAGCAATTGATGAAAGCTTGGCTTTCAATAGAAATTATCCGTAGAATTCTGGGGAGTAACAACCTTTATTCAAGGAATAAAGATCTACTGGGATAGATTTGGAGTTGTTAACACTCTCTGGGAAATTGTACATTTAAAATGTACTTGATTTGGGTCTCATACGCTTCGAGCATATAGAGTCACGATCAGGTCAATCCAAGTGATAGTCACTGGATTGAAATTAAGAACATCTGTTAGTATCTCAGAGAACTAAAGATGCTATCTTAAACTATGGAGAAGGAGAACTTGAAGTGACTGGGATCACTGCTG
>SKCR01031282.1:0-16521 GCA_019454045.1 Zanthoxylum bungeanum | reverse complement strand
TGCCCTTGTCTATGAAACTCTCGGCAATTTGAGAGAGAAGAGAGAGTTTTTGTAAAAATGTTTTGATTAATTAATCTTTTTATTACCAAAAATCAATTTATATTTATGTTATAATTTATTAAATTAATAATAAATCTATAACATAAACCATGCAATGGCTTAGAGTGTCAAACACTCAAACTCCATGCAATGCCTTTGAGTGAAATGCACACTATCTCCATGCAATGCCTTAGAGTGTTTTATACACTATTAACATGCAATGCCATATCAATGACAAGTGTCATGTGGGCCCCACACGTTTCCCAATGAAAGTGGGCCCACGTCCACTCACGCGTTCGGGTTCGATATTTCGGAAATACCGAGCTAGCGTCGCGACGTTAATTAAATCGGATTTAAATAAATAATCGCTCCTAGCGAAATTATTATTTACGTCGCTTACGAATTAATTCTTAATTAACTCGTACGCCCGAATTAAAATCTAATTTTAATCTCGCGTCGAAATCGAATTTCGTTTATTATATCGAATATAATGATTTTATCGATTAATTCCAAATTAATCGTTCTCTCTCTCTAAATAAGGCACTTTATCCGAGATAAAGTTTCTCCGCAATTAATCCAAGATTAATTAAGTTCGAATCAAATATCATAGGTGAATCTTCAGGAAGCGACCCAAGAGATCTCCGGATATTTTGGCAGTAAATACAGTCGTCGGATAATCCGAACACGTACGTACCTCGTACTACGTCTTTACCGATTTACAAGACAAGGTTGGCTTCTAGCAAAGCGCCATGCCTACCCAATTCTCCAGAAATATTCTTATAGGAATATAAGATCTGTATCAGGCGTAGTATACCGTAGTATTGCGTACATCGATCCAGTATCGGATGATCACATGCTAGGCCTGGGGCTGGAGATGTGTCTGCCCCGTACGAAACATATGTCGGACATCAAGCAACTAGTCTCTTTAAATCGGACAATCCTGACCTTGTCATATTGTCCCGACGGTTGCAACCTTTTATAGAGTACTAGTTCTGTGCCCTGCGTGATCATCGCCTCCATATGTCTGAAGCGATACTTCCATCTTGACATCACATCCAGTACACTACGATTCTCGATAAACCCAGAAGAGGTGTACACAGAACCGGTTAGGGTCCCCAACCACCAAAACCAAAGTTTACCGATTGTCGCAAGTACTAGCGATGTAAGTCTCAGGTTAAGACCATATACACCTACCCTGATGCGGCCTCCCATAGACACGCAGACATACTACCAATGGGATTCCGCGGGGTCTATCCAGAGCGAAGCTGTTTTCCGTACCATCGGTAAAACACAACCTCCTATCGCACTCGCATAAGTATCCAATACTTAAATATATGAGAACTATGCCGTCGTGCCCTCACAACGTGCACAAGCGCAATACTAGTCTATTCCGCATTATCGATGCCATCTCGATAATACCACGACTAGGGATATTTAATGATTAAACCTTTGGGGACTGATACTGTCTCATATCATTCTCAGTCCAGGTACTAATCATATGGACTTTCGCCATTTATAATCAAAGTAAATAATATTACAAAACGCGGCAAAAGGCAATTTCATTATCACATAGTTAATTTTGTACAATAATACAATATCATTTACAAACAGTGACGCTATGGGACATAATGTCTAACAAAATCAACTCTCTAAGAATTATTAATTGCAATTTAATACTTTTAAATCTAAAGATAGATTTATGATAAGTATATTAATTAAGCACTAAAGTCATCATCACATAAATCTTCCAAAGATTTTATGCTCTACTTATTTGCTTAATTATGAGCCTAGTCATAATAAGTTATTTTATCAAATAAATTAACCTATTATTAATTCCCAATTGAAAATTAAATCATTTAACATTTAATCCAAGGATTATATATTTAAATATTCAACTTTTCAATTCTTTCTTGATTTCAATAGTCCAACTATTTAATCAATTTTAATAAGATACTATTATTATAATGATTACAATAATCCAATTATTTAATCAACTATAATTTTAATATTGATTACTATAATCTAATTATAAAATCAACTATCATTTTAATTCAATTATATTGATTACTATAATCCAATTATAAAATCAACTATATATTGAATGAGTTTGTATATAGTCCAACTATGTATCTTTTTTTTTTTAAAACAACATAAATATTAGTCCAACCAAACTTTGATAAATATGATTAATAACGAAAAATAGAGAGCGCGCGTTACCGACCGAGTATTCGAACGAATGTTGCAAATTCAATACTTGCCTCCCACTATTTTTCGCCGAGCCTCTAACCCTCTGTCGAGTACTCGGGAAACCGTGTTTCCTAGTGGGCTAGGATCCCGTTAAATATCACACAATCTTGACTTTGGCCAACAAATTGTATGATAATTAACTAGGTAGATCTCGAAGATCAATTGGATCTCATCCAAGTCCCAAACATATATCTAAAATATGCCTATACATCGAATGTATACCCTAACCTTTTTCCTCTGAATCAACTAGGCCTTGGCTTTGGCACAACAAACCTAGTGATCCCAGTCAAGCGCGGACCCATTGACATGGAAGCTTCGTAATCAATGTCAATGGACAAGAAGTGGTCTTGACTTTGGCCAACAAACCACAACTTGGACACGACACCGATATGGAACAAAGCCTCGTGATTAAAATACATCTTTGACGGACAAGGGCTTGACTTTGGCCAACAACCCCTGCCAATCTCGGATCTTGAGTAAGAATCACTCAATGGAAGGAAAATAAACGCTTGATATTTAATGAGGGTTTTTCGCGTGCAAATTGGCTACCAATTTAATTATCTTTGTTAAGGTCTCATCATCATACACCCTTAAACATGCATTCTAAATACATAATAAAGCGAGTATGAAAATAAAATAATAATGATATGCGGATGGATACTTAACACATTGATCCTAGATCAAATCTCTACCTTTCTCACTCAAGCTAGCACTTGTATTACTTATACCCGTTACACTACACTTCTAAAGAAACCTCATTTACATTGAGGGGAATAGGTGAGAAGAGAATAAAAAGAGAATAGAGGTGATAAGGCTGGACACGCAGGTCCAATTTAATAAATCGAATTTATTACAACAATTTCTAAAATTTCCCACCCATCTAATATCTATCCGATATACATTATTCATTCAACACAACCACGTATTCACACACATAAGCATGCTATCAATCAATCTAATCAAATTAATTAATCTGATAATTAAGTGATCATCCAATGTTCAAACAACGATTTGATTTTGTTCGAGTCAAACTCGTATTTGCGAATAAGTACTTAAAGTACGAATTCATGAATTAAATTAAACTACGTCATTAAATCTAATTTAACATGTATTTAATACTAATTCACTATTCAATTCCAAATTAAATATTACACTTTATTAATAAACCTTTTACGATTTAAATTCCAAATTTAATCGTAACGCGTCTCAAAGACCGATTAACGTCCAACGTCAATTCAATTAAAGTCCAATGGGCTTTTAATTGATTTCTTAAGGCGTGGACTTTTGGTCAACTCGGGTCAAACCGATAACCAAAGTCCAATCCGGGATTTACCCCATAAGCCTATAAATCAATCTTGGCCCATTAGGCCCAATTGAACTTTAAAGGTTCATTAGTCGCATTTGGGCTTTATGGTTAAGGTTTTGGGCCCAATTGGATCCAATCCACTTGGCCTAAACCCAACTTGATAAAATCAAGCCCAATAGGCCCAATTACAACATTAGAAGCCCAAATCCAATTTAAGCCTAAATAATTAAATTTCATGAATCCAATTCCGCAATTTAATTACCTAAAGTGCATTACATGATTAATCAACTAAATAAACATTTCCAAAACACTAAATTAGTCCAATTAATCATACTCAATTCATTATTATATGTCCAACACATAAATTGAAAAATCAAACCCATTTACATGCTTCAAAGCTCTCGGCCAAGGAAGGATTTCACATCCGATTTGGTTTCAATCCAATCAAACCCACAATCGATATTAAATCAACATCCTAAATGATTTCATACACATCCAATGTTCATAAAATCAAAAATCCAAGACATTAGGGGCATAGTTACATTTGGCCAAGGTGATAACTTTTGGGGATTTTATGTTCAATTCAAAATCCAATCCAATTAGTTCCAAATTAACATTATCCTTAATGATTCCAACTCATCAAATGAATCAAAAACAAAAATTCCAAGAATCCAAAATCATCCACACATTCGGCCAAGTGACAAAAATTGGGGAAAATTATTCCAAATCAATTTTCAACAAATTGGTCCAACCAAAATGCATTTAGACATGTTATAAGCATACTCAAACAATCAATTTATTCAAATCATGCTCAACACACATTTACCCAAATTTTAAGCCCTACAATTTTCATGCTTGAACCTAAGCTCTTGATGCCATTGTTGGTTATTATCTAGGTCCCAAGATCAAACAAGCAATGAAAAACAATGCGTGAATACATCAACGAAGATAGCGGAATACTCACATCGATCGGTTGAGTCGATTTGAAGGCGAATCAAGGCCAAAAACCCACTGTTATTCACGCCCAAACTGTGCAGTGAACTGCCTCCAAAACAGAATTTTTAGATGACAAACGGAGCTCCAAGCCTCGTCTAACGGATCCCGGCTCATGGGTGAACCTCCCTACCACCTTCGCAAGACTCGTAAGTGTGCTAGCACTTGAATTTTCACCATGAAAATCCACTCATGCTTCCCTAATGTTCACGCCTGAACTGGTATGAAACCAGTGAATTTTTCCTTTCATTTGGCATGAAGAAGATGAGAGAATGGTGAGAGAGAGAGATGAAAATTGTGTATTAAGTTTTTGCATTTGAATTTCAAGTGTATCTTATACAGTTTTGTGAATTTCAAATGAATTTCATTTGAATCTGCATTTAAAAAGTCAAACAATAAAGGCAAACACAATGCACATCATGTCCATCACTATTCACATCAACTTTATTAAAGTGACATGTTGTCAAGTCACATCACTCAAAGTGACAAGTGATTTGACGCTTGATGCGACTGATTGATTTGATGCTTGATGCGACTTGCGTTGTCGCACTCGAATTCGAAATACGAATGCGCTCACAATCACACTCGGGCTCGGGTTCGTTAATTCCAAATTAACGATTTTTCCGTCGCGTCGTAATTAAATGATTACGCCTAGAGAATTCACTATTCACGTCGCTAACGAATTAATTCTAAATTAATTCGTTCGCCCGAATTAAAATCTAATTTTAATTCCGCATCGAAATCTAATTTTGTTTAATATATCGAATATATTAATTCATTGATTAATTCCAAATTAATCGTTATCTCTCTCTAGACGATATTTTATTCTAGATAAAATATCTCCGTAATTAATCCTAGATTAATTTTCTCTCTCTTCTATATAATCCCAGATTATTCAAGAGTGCGAGTTGTGCGTCATCGGTGGATTATTGGGAAGCGACCCATGAGATCCCCGGATAAGTTGGCAGTAAACACGATCGTCGGAGTATCCGAATCACGTACGTACCAAGTACTACGTTCTACAGATTTACGAGACAAGGTCGACGCCTAGCAAAACACCAAGTCTACCCAATTCTCCGGACATATCCATTGAAGAATATTAAGATCTGTATCAAGCGTAGTATACGATTGTATTGTGTGTATCGGCCCAGTATCGGATAGTCACGTGCTAGGGCTGGGGCTGGATAAGTGTCTACCCCATCCGAAGCACATATCGGATGCCTGGTAATATAGTCTCTATAATCGGATATTCATGACCTGGTCACAATATCCTGATTGGTTGCGCAACACTCAAGAGCACTAGTACCGTATCCTGCGTGACATCATCTCCAATATGACTGAAGTGATACTTCCGTCTTGACATCACACCCAATACACTACGACTCTCTGATAAACCCAGAAGTAGTGTACGCAGAACCGGTTAAAGCCCTGTACCACCAAGACCAAAGTCTACCGATTATCGCAAGTATTAGCGATGCAAGTCTCAGGTTAAGACTATACACACCTACCTTGATTTCAGCCTCCTATAGACACATAGTCATAATACCAATGGGATTCCGAGGGGTCTATCCAGAGCGAAGCTGTTTCCCATACCATCGGTGAAACACGACCTCCTATCGCACTTGCATAAGTATCCAATACTTATATATATGAGAACTATGTCGTTGTGCCCTCACAACGCACACAAGTGCAATAATAGCCTATTCCATATTATCGATGTCCAGTCTCGATAATACTCCGGCTAGGGATATTTAATGATTAATCCTTCGGGGACTGATACTGTCTCATATCATTCTCAATCCAGGAACTAATCATAGGGACCTCTCTTCATTTATATATCTATGGTGATCTAATCACAAATGATGAGAGTGCAATTTCCTTGTCACATAGTTAATTTGCTACAACAACACAATGATCTGTGCAAATGGTGACGCTATGGGTAATTTTGTCCAACACGTGTTTCACCGATGGTACGGGAAACAGCTTCGCTCTGGATCGCCCCTCGGAATCCCATTGGTATTATGACTATGTGTCTATGGGAGGCCAAAATCAAGGTAGGTGTGTATAGTCTTAACCTGAGACTTGCATCGCTAATACTTGCGATAATCGGTAGACTTTGGTCTTGTGGGTACAGGGCTTTAACCGGTTCTGCGTACACCACTTCTGGGTTTATCAGAGAGTCGTAGTGTATTGGGTGTGATGTCAAGACGGAAGTATCACTTCAGTCATAGTGGAGATGATGTCACGCAGGATACGATACTAGTGCTCTTGAGTGTTGCGCAACCAATCGGGATATTTGGACCAGGTCATGAATATCCGATTATAGAGACTATGTTACTAGGCATCCGATATGTGCTTCGGACGGGGTAGACACTTATCCAGCCCCAGCCCTAGCACGTGACTATCCGATACTGGGCCGATACACACAATACATTGGTATACTACGCTTGATACAGATCTTAATATTCTTAAATGGATATGTCCGGAGAATTGGGTAGACTTGTTGCTTTGCTAGGAGTCGACCTTGTCTCGTAAATCGGTAGAACGTAGTACATGGTACGTACGTGATTCGGATACTCCGACGACCGTATTTACTGCCAACTTATCCGGGGATCTCATGGGTCGCTTCCCGATAATCCACCGATGACGCACAACTCGCACTCTTGAATAATCTGGGATTATATAGAAGAGAGAGAAAATTAATCTAGGATTAATTACGGAGATATTTTATCTAGGATAAAATATCGTCTAGAGAGAGATAACGATTAATTTGGAATTAATCGGTAAATTAATATATTCGATATATTAAATAAAATTAGATTTCGACGCGGAATTAAAATTAGATTTTAATTCGGGCGAACGAATTAATTTAGAATTAATTCCTTAGCAACGTGAATAGTGAATTCGCTAGGCGTAATCATTTAATTACGACGCGACGGAAAAATCGTTAATTTAGAATTAGCGAACCCGAGCCCAAGTGTGATTGCGAGCGCATTCGTATTTCGAATACGAGTGCGGCATCGCAAGTCGCATCAAGCGTCAAATCAATCGTCACATCAAGCATCAAATCAAAAGTCACTTTGAGTGATTGATTGATGGATTGATGGATTGACTTGCATCACATCACTTTATTAAAGTAACATGTGAATAGTTGATGTAAGTTGGTGTAATAGTGTTTGGAGGGAAAATCATTTGCTTTTGGTTTTATTTAAATCAATTAAGTAATTGGTTTTATTATTTTTTCTTGGAAAATATATAAAGGCTTTTTGGAAAAGCTTTACCAACCATTACACACAACTTTCATCTCTCTCAATTTCTCTCTTCTCCTCACGCCAAAACAGTGAGTTTCTTCACTGGTTAGAACCATTTTGGCGTGACAAATAGGGGAGCAAGAGTGGTTTTTCATGGTGAGAAATCAAGTGCTAGCACACTTACGAGTCTTGCGAAGGTGGTAGGGAGGTTCGCCCATGAGCCGGGATCCGTTAGACGAGGCTTGGAGCTCCGTTTCGCAGCTCAAAAACAGAAGACAGTGGGCAGTGGACTGCTGCAGTTCACGCATGAAACAGTGAGCATTTTGGACTTCATTCATCTCCAAATCGACTCAACCGATCGATGTGAGTATTCCGCTACCTCCGTTGATGTGTTCACATATTGTTTTCATTGCTTGTTTGATCTTGGGACCTAGATAATAACCAACAATGGCATCAAGAGCTTAGGTTCAAGCATGAAAAATGTAGGGCTTAAAATTGGGTATTTTGGATTTGAGCATGATTTTATGAAATTGGATGATTGAGCATGTTTAAATGTTGTTTTATTGAAGATTGATTTGATCAATTTCAAGAAAATGTGTTTGGAACAATTTTCCCCAATTTGATGGTGTTGGCCGAATGTGATAGTCATTTTGGAAATTTGGAATTTTTTCATTTTGGTTCATTGGATGAGTTGTAATGATGTTGGATGATGTTAATTTGAAGTCAATTAGATTGAATTTTGAATTGAACAAAAATCCCCAATTTGCTTCACTTGGCCGAATGGTATAATGCCCTAATGTCTTGGATTTTTGATTTTATGAACATTGGATGTGTGTGGAATCATTTAGGATGTTGATTTAATGTCGATTGTGGGTTTGATTGGATTAAAACCAAATCGGATGTGAAATCCCTCCCTTGGCCTAGACCTTTAAGCATGTAACGGGGTTTGATTTTTTCATTTATGTGTTGGACATATGATAATGATAATGACCATGATTAATTGGACTAATATGGTGTTTTGGAAATGTTGATTTAGTTGATTAATCATATAATACACTTTGGTAATTAAATTGGGAAAATTGGATTTTTTGAATTTAATTATTTGGGCATATTTTTGATATTGGGCTTCTAATGTTGTAATTGGGCCTATTGGGCTTGATTTTATCAAGTTGGGTTTAGGCCAAATGGATTGGATCCAATTGGGCCCAAAACCACTTCCATTAAGCCCAAATGCGACTTAATGAACCTTTAAAGTTCAATTGGGCCTAATGGGCCAAGATTGATTTATGGGCTTTTGGGGTAAATCCCGGATTGGACTTTGGTTATCAGTTTGACCCGAGTTGACCAAAAGTCCACGCCTTAAGAAATCAATTAAAAGCCCATTGGACTTTAATTGAATTGACGTTGGACGTTAATCGGTCTTTGAGACGCGTTACGATTAAATTTGGAATTTAAATCGTAAAAGGTTTATTAATAAAGTGTAATATTTAATTTGGAATTGAATAGTGAATTAGTATTAAATACATGTTAAATTAGATTTAATGATGTAGTTTAATTTAATTCATGAATTCGTACTTTAAGTAGTTATTCGCAAAAACGAGTTTTACTCGAACAAAATCAAATCGTTGTTTGAACATTGGATGATCACTTAATTATCAGATTAATTAATTTGATTAGATTGATTGATAGCATGCTTATGTGTGTGAATACGTGGTTGTGTTGAATGAATAATGTATATCGGATGGATATTAGATGGGTGGGCAATTTTAGAAATTGTTGTAATAAATTCGATTTATTAAATTGGACCTGCGTGTCCAGCCTTATCACCTCTATTCTCTTTGTATTCTCTTCTCACCTATTCCCCTCAATGTAAATGAAGTTTCTTTAGAAGTGTAGTGTAACGGGTAGAAGTAATACAAGTGCTAGCTTGAGTGAGAAAGGGAGAGATTTGATCTAGGATCAATGTGTAAAGTATCCATCCGCATATCATTATTATTTATTTCATACTCGCTTTATTATGTGTTTAGAATGCATGTTTAAGGGTGTATGATGATGAGACCTTAACAAAGATAATTAAATTGGTAGCCAATTTGCACGCGAAAAACCCTCGTTATATAACAATCGTTTATTTTCCTTCCATTGAGTGATTCTTGCTCAAGATCCGAGATTGGCAGGGGTTGTTGGCCAAAGTCAAGCCCTTGTCCGTTGAAGATGTGTTTTAATCACGAGGCTTTGTTCCATATCGGTGTCGTGTCCAAGTTGTGGTTTGTTGGCCAAAGTCAAGACCACTTCTTGTCCATCGACATTGATTATGAAGCTTCCATGTCAATGGGTCCGCGCTTGACTGGGATCACTAGGTTTGTTGTGCCAAAGCCAAGGCCTAGTTGATTCAGAGGAAAAATGTTAGGGTATACATTCGATGTGTAGGCATATATAAGATATATGTTTGGGACTTGGATGTCCACCTACTGGATCTAGGAGTTGGATGAGATCCAATTGATCTTCGAGATCTACCTAGTTAATTATCATACAATTTGTTGGCCAAAGTCAAGATTGTGTGATATTTAACGGGATCCTAGCCCATTAGGAAACACGGTTTCCCGAGTACTCGACAGAGGGTTAGAGGCTCGACGAAAAATAGTGGGAGGCAAGTATTGAATTTGCAACATTCGTTCGAATACTCGCTAAACGCGCTCATCTATATTTTACTCGTCATATTAATCAAAAGTACTAGTTGGACTAATATTTTATGTTGTTTTAAAAATATATATAGTTGGACTATATACAAACTAATTCAATATATAATTGATTTTATAATTGGATTATAATAATCAATATAATTGAATTAAAATGATAGTTGATTTTATAATTAGATTATAGTAATCAATATTAAAATTATAGTTGATTAAATAATTGGATTATTGTAATCATTATAATAAATAGTACCTTATTAAAATTGATTAAATAGTTGGACTATTGAAATCAAGAAAGAATTGAAAGGTTGAATATTTAAAATATATAATCCTTGGGTTAAATGTTTTAAATGATTTAATTTTCAATTGGGAATTAATAATAGGTTAATTTATTTGATAAAATAACTTATTATAACTAGGCCCATAATTAAGCAAATAAGTAGAGCATAAAATCTTTGGAAGATTTATGTGATGATGACTTTAGTACTTAATTTAATATACTTATCATAAATCTATCTTTAGATTTAAATGTATTAAAATGAAATTAATAATTCTTAGAGAGTTGATTTGACTATTCTAGTGGAGAGAAGTCAAAGTTTGCAATTGGGCGAGTTGCACAAGGTGCACATCATTTCGATATTCCGAAACCCAAGGCTTGGCCAAAGTTTGTGTGAAATATTGAAATGATAATTGACATATCCCAAAGTGACTACCATTTGGATATGGAAGACACGAAGGAATTAAAGAAAGGGCGAGGCTCTAACTTTAAAAATATTTGTCAAAGTTATGTTCACTACCAGTATTGAAATTGGATTTTAAATACTTAGTTTGGTACATAATATGTATGTATTGATGTTCAGAATCCGCTATGAGCTGGATACTGACTTCAAGCCGAGATTTCTCTGCGAATCGGAAACGGGACGAAAGTCGCTGTTTCGACCGTAGATACCTAAGTTTAGGAACTACCCTTCGGGTATGTACTTAAATTAGGAACTGTTATGATGTAACTAGTTTGACTAGAGACATTATCTTTATATCAGTGTTTAATCCGTTACGGATAAAACCTTTATATTATAGAACACTAAGTGTTTTATTATATAAAGATGATACTGAAATAAATACATTAGATGTAAATAACAGAATTTATATTTTGAATATAAATAAAATCTCAAACATATAAAATGACAAATAAATAGCTCAAATTGATTTGATCAATAGAGACTTATTTGTGGCATTGTTGTCTAGGACACAATTAAACGAGACTCGTATATCCACACTTTTGAAGAGTGGGTACTAGGACTGATTTGACTATTCAAATAAGGTCTGCGAATCTAGTTTATAAGGTAAAGTACCTAAAATACTATTTACTTGGTAATAGTATAAGGGCCACCGATCTGTTAGCCCTATTCATGGTGAAGTTAGTGGGCCCATATCTAGCTAGACTAGATGTGAACATGAATATTTCGTGACCTTGACGGATGTAGCATCACGTTATGGTTATGTGTTTCTTTTGAAGAACACAAATCGGAAAATTTAGAGTTTCGACACGAAATAGAAAAACAGATCGGCTATAGTATTATTCCGCCACGGTAAGACCGTAATGGAAAATACTTAAGCAGTAAGTTTCATACGTACATGAAAGAGTATGGTATTCTTTCAGATGAGGACTCCTCCCGAGACACGTCAGTTAGACGGTGTGTCCGAACTAAAACCGAATTTTGTTGGACATGATAAGGTTTATCACGAGTCGCTCTGAGCTACTGTTTCCTTCTATAGGATATGTATTAACAGTGCAAAGCTTATTTAGAATAAGGTTCCATATAAATCTATTTGACATATATCATATAGGATATGAATAGGAAAGAAACTGGGTTTCTCATTCCTGATAATTTGGGTATGCCAGGCATAACGTTTGGATGATACCAAACTAAGGACCCAAATTGGATAAGTGCCAATATAGGTTATCCTCAAGGAAACCTTAAGTATAGTACTTATAAATCTCACATGAGAACAATGTGATTGTTGCTCACCATACGGTTTTTCCTGAGAGGAATACCGATATGCAGTGGTCAGTGGGAGGATAGTGATACTCGATGAAAATCGGAGTAATACTGTTCAAGGCACGAATAGTCAGAAAACAACCTAGGGTAATGGAACACAAATAGTTCATCAATGATGAATCTGTACCATTAATCTTCAAATACACAAGAACTTCGTAGATCAGATAGAGTCAGAAAACAACCTAGGGTATGGGTTTCTGATCTAACCTCATAAAGATGTCAATCTTATGAAGGTATATCCACCGACTACGTTTTGAGGAAGTGATACGAGGTATCGACTCCCTATTATGGCAAATTGCCATGAGTCCGAAATGGATTCCATGTATAACAACTATTTTGAATGCTAGTTGTTGTACCACAAGGCATTGTGCCTATTGGTACATTAAACGTCTTCGAGGAAGACATACATGGAAGGCAACATACCAACGTACAAAGCTGGGCTTTTGACGGAAAGGTATCGTTATCAACATTGTGTTAATAACGGTTCAACCATTTACCTGTTGCCATGGTAAATCCATTTTGAAGATGCTTGTTGATAACTGGATATTTCATTTATGAAATGTGTCAGTTGTAGATCAAAATCGCTTTCCTGAAAAGGAAACCTTTTGGAGGATGCTTACAACATCCTGACGATTTTGTATAACCGACAAACAAGGTTTGCGGGTTATTTGATCCATGTTTGGATTGAAGCAAGAATAAGGTTCTTGGAACTGTCGTTTTGAAATAATCATAATGATTTATGATTTGACTCAAAACGAAATAATTCTTGTGTATATAAGAAGGTTAGTGGGAGAGCGCACTGATAGTTAAATTCCCATAAAGCAATTGTTGAAAGCTTGGCTTTCATAGAAATTCTCCGTAGAATTCTGGGGAGTAACAACCTTATTCAAGGAATAAAGATCTACTGGGATAGATTTGGAGTTGTTAACACTCTCTGGGAAATTGTACATTTAAAATGTACTTGATAGGGTGTCTCATACGCTTCGAGCATATGGAGTCACAATCGGGTCAATCCGAGTGACAGTCACTGGATTGAAGTTAAGAACATCTGTTAGTATCTTAGAGAACTAAAGATGTTGTCTTAAACTATGGAGAAGGAAAACTTGAAGTGACTGGGATCACCGCTGCAAGTTTCCAAACAATTAAATACTGAGGTACTATAAAGTTTGAATAACGGGACAGTGAGCTGGAAATATTCCGAGCAAGATAACTGTTGCCGAATAAACAACAAATGTGGATTATTGCTGCAGCTGAGGCAGCAAAAGAAGCCATTTGGATCGAAAATAAATCTAATTGGATTAGATATAATTCTGTTAGCGGCTGAGCTAGGCGTCAGCACAGATTAAGGAATTAAAGGTCTCATCGGCGATCCAGATATATACTTCTATATCTGATTCGTTCGGATCATACATCGTGGCGATGTGATGATCGTGTAAATCGCGTCAAACGATAATCAAACAAATCCGCTGACGAAAACCTTTCCTCAGCAATTTGAGCGAACCGTACATAGTTCGGGTGTGGGACACTTGAGTGACTGGTTATGTGCCAATTGGGAGATTGTTGGACAAAATGACCCATAGCGTCACTATTTGCACAGATCATTGTGTTGTTGTAGCAAATTAACTATGTGACAAGGAAATTGCACTCTCATCATTTGTGATTAGATCATCATAGATATATAAATGAAGAGAGGTCCCTATGATTAGTTCCTGGATTGAGAATGATATAAGACAATATCAGTCCCCGAAGGATTAATCATTAAATATCCCTAGCCGGAGTATTATCGAGACTGGACATCGATAATGCGGAATAGACTAGTATTGCACTTGTGTGCGTTGTGAGGGCACAACGGCATAGTTCTCATATATATAAGTATTGGATACTTATGCAAGTGCGATAGGAGGTCGTGTTTCACCGATGGTACGGGAAACAGCTTTGCTCTGGATAGACCCCTCGGAATCCCATTGGTATTATGACTATGTGTCTATGGGAGGCCAAAATCAAGGTAGGTGTGTATAGTCTTAACCTGAGACTTGCATCGCTAATACTTGCGATAATCGGTAGACTTTGGTCTTGGTGGTACATGGCTTTAACCGGTTATGCGTACACCACTTCTGGGTTTATCAGAGAGTCGTAGTGTATTGGGTGTGATGTCAAGACGGAAGTATCACTTCAGTCATAGTGGAGATGATGTCACGCAGGATACGGTACTAGTGCTCTTGAGTGTTGCGCAACCAATCGGGATATTGTGACCAGGTCATGAATATCCGATTATAGAGACTATGTTACCAGGCATCCGATATGTGCTTCGGACGGGGTAGACACTTATCCAGCCCCAGCCCTAGCACGTGACTATCCGATACTGGGCCGATACACACAATACATTGGTATACTACGCTTGATACAGATCTTAATATTCTTAAATGGATATTTCCGGAGAATTGGGTAGACTTGGTGCTTTGCTAGGAGTCGACCTTGTCTCGTAAATCGGTAGAACGTAGTACATAGTACGTACGTGATTCGGATACTCCGACGACCGTATTTACTGCCAACTTATCCGGGGATCTCATGGGTGGCTTCCCGATAATCCACCGATGACGCACAACTCGCACTCTTGAATAATCTGGGATAATATAGAAGAGAGAGAAAATTAATCTAGGATTAATTACGGAGATATTTTATCTAGGATAAAATATCGTCTAGAGAGAGATAACGATTAATTTGGAATTAATCGGTAAATTAATATATTCAATATATTAAATGAAATTAGATTTCGACGCGGAATTAAAATTAGATTTTAATTCGGGCGAACGAATTAATTTAGAATTAATTCGTTAGCGACGTGAATAGTGAATTTGCTAGGCGTAATCATTTAATTACGACGCGATGGAAAAATCGTTAATTTAGAATTAGTGAACCCGAGCCCAAGTGTGATTGCGAGCGCATTCGTATTTCGAATACGAATGCGGCATCGCAAGTCGCATCAAGCGTCAAATCAATCGTCACATCAAGCGTCAAATCAAAAGTCACTTTGAGTGATTGATTGATGGATTGATGGATTGACTTGCATCACATCACTTTATTAAAGTGACATGTGAATAGTTGATGTAAGTTGGTGTAATAGTGTTTGGAGGGAAAATCATTTGCTTTTGGTTTTATTTAAATGAATTAAGTAATTGGTTTTATTATTTTTTCTTGGAAAATATATAAAGGCTTTTTGGAAAAGCTTTACCAACCATTACACACAACTTTCATCTCTCTCAATTTCTCTCTTCTCCTCACGCCAAAACAGTGAGTTTCTTCACTGTTTTGAACCAGTTTGGCGTGACAAATAGGGGAGCAAGAGTGGTTTTTCATGGTGAGAAATCAAGTTCTAGCACACTTACGAGTCTTGCGAAGGTGGTAGGGAGGTTCGCCCATGAGCCGGGATCCGTTAGACGAGGCTTGGAGCTCCGTTTCGCAGCTCAAAAACAGAAGACAGTGGGCAGTGGACTGCTGCAGTTCACGCATGAAGTAGTGAGCATTTTGGGCTTCATTCATCTCCAAATCGACTCAACCGATCGATGTGAGTATTCCGCTACCTCCGTTGATGTGTTCACACATTGTTTTCATTGCTTGTTTGATCTTGGGACCTAGATAATAACCAACAAATTTTTTTATATGCATTATGTGATCGAGCGCATGGGCTTAGTAAGTTGGATTAAAGGTCCCCTATTCTGAGGGGTTAAAATCCTTTACCACGATGCTTCGCCGCGCCGATTAATGTATATTCGGTTGAAAGTAAGATGTGTTTAATCGGGTATACGAAGTCCGATGTATTGTCTTTATTTTTGTATGCATGATGTGATCGAGCGCATGGGCTTAGTAATTTGGATTAAAGGTCCCATATTTTGAGGGGTTAAAATCCTTTACCATGATGCGTTGCCGCACCG
>SKCR01031281.1:0-16561 GCA_019454045.1 Zanthoxylum bungeanum | reverse complement strand
AAAGTCCAGAAGAGAAGGATATTCAAGCTTTACTACTCCCAACTCAGTAATATCCTGTCCATAGCTCTCAAAACCTCCTACATCCGCCCTCACGGCAGCAGGACAAAGATCAAGGTAACATCTAACATTGACCCTCCTTCTACGACTTTTGCACCACATTTCACTCACTGACTTGGGCGTCGGAGTGCCTACGGCATCCACCACACCGGTGGGTAGACCCTCCACGCTCACCCTACCTCTTTATTTTGCAGGATCGCCAGTGCCCCCCTCACGAAATCTCGATTGTAGACCTCAGGTGAAAACCAGCGTCTACAATATGTAATGACTATATCGATGGACACCAAAGTTGTTCGATTTATTTTATCCATCTACGGTAACAGGAGTTCAACTACGAGTTTTAGTGGTATAACGTGGAGTTAATAATTCGTAATATTTGATTAAAGAGTTTAATTAATATTTCAGAATTATTGGAGCTCGAACCATAGGTCCATTTGGTCCCCGTACTAGCTCGATTAACTGTAGCAAACCTAATATAATTCGATTGTCTAATAATATGCTCACATTATATTTATATATTATTAATGAGATTAATAATATTTATTGTCACAAATGAAAACTATGTTAAATTAGTTTAACTAAATATTTTCTAGAATTCTTTGATTATGAGATAATCAAGTTAGTAATAAATATGAGATAATTACTACAATAATTGGGGGTAATTTAATCATTATTAAGATAATGATTTTTTTTTTTACCTTGGAGACAAAGCGATATGGCTTGCCATGCTCTCCAACTTATTATGTCTATTAGGTGGCATGTATACACCTAATAGTTTTGTCATTAGCTAATCCATTTTTATGATTTGGTATGGCCTCCACATTTATGTGTTTGCCATTGAAAGAAAGCATTTGATGTTTAATGACAAAGTCCTTGTCTTTAGCTTATTATTTCTTATGCTTTGGTATGTCATTCATATTTTTGTGTTGGCCATTACAAGAAAGCATTAGATGCTTAATGACAAGGTTAGTTGGCTTGTGTAAGAGAATATAATATCTACCATTTCTCTCACTCTAAGGTTAACATTTTACATTCATTCACAGAAGTACAAAGGAGAGAAAAAGAGAGAGTTCAAGCATTCACAAGTGTTGTGAGAGTGTTTGAGATTCCCAAAGCCAAACACCATTGTGACATCTTTATTCTCTAAATTGTTTATAGTTTAATCTTTGTGAGTGAAGCTCACACTTCGGTTTATTGGTTTCGAGTCATAGTTCGGAAGATCGAGTGGTTGATCCAAGCGTTGGACATCAAAGGATTGATTTCGGCTACTACAACAAATGGACAAGGCAAAGAAAATTTTAAAGATCCATACTGGAGCCGGTTCCACCACAAGAAACTTTCGTCACGCTAAGGAAAGTCGTTTCCTTTATAAACCATGTTATGTCGTCTGAGCAGAGGGAAAGTCCCCTTATAATTTACATATGTCGTATAAGGAATATGAGAGTTCATGATATTTGAGGAGAGTTATTCTCTTCCAAGTTATCATAGCTCATTCCTTTCAGATTATCCACAGTCCACTGGACCTGATGAGGGTCCTAAAGGAGTCTTCACTCCACTAGACCTAATGAAGGTCCATGAGACTAAGGTCAACTGGACCTGATGGAGGTTCACAGGACTTCGATCGACTGGACCTGATGGAGGTCCATGAGACTTCGGCCGATTGGACCTGATGGAGGTCATCGAGATTCTTTACTTTACCTAACCCAATGAAAGTCAGGAGGCTTCAGTCGACTGGACCTAATGGAGATCATCTGGATTATTTACTCCACCCGACCTGATGAAGGTCGATCCTCGGGGTTCTTCACTCTACCTGACCTGATGAAGGTTAGGAGGCTTCGATGGACCTGATAGAGATCCTCTGGATTCTTTGCTCTACTCGACCTGATGAATGTCAGTAGGCTTTGATCAATAGACCTGATGGAGGTCCATAAGACTTCGGTCGACTGGACCCGATGGAGGTCCTCAAGATTATTCACTCTACCTGACCCAATGAAGGTTGGTCCTTGGGGTTCTTCACTCTAGCTGACTTAATGAAGGTCATAAGGCTTTGGTGGACTTGATGGAGATCTTGTGGATTCTTCACTATACCCGACCTGATGAAGGTCATGAGGATTCGATCGACTGGCTGGACCTGATGGAGGTCCTCGGGGTTCTTCACTCTACCCGACCTGATGGAGGTCCATGAGATTTCGATCGACTGGACCTGATGGAGGTCCTCGGGATTCTTCACTCTACTCGACCTAATGAAGGTCGGGAATCTTTGGTCGAATAGGCCCGTTGGAGGACTTCCTATGTATTCAGTAGTTGACGGCAATCTATACATGTCGTATGAAGAGTAGATGACAATCATTCCATGTCGATTGGAGAAGATGAATATCCTTTCATGTCGTCTAGAACAAATGACAATCATTCCATGTAGTCTGGAGTAGATGACATTCCATCAATGTCGTCTGAGGAAGATGTCAATCATGTCATGTCATATGAAGGAGACCACATTTCGTCTATATATGGAGAAGATGACAATCCTTTCATATAGTATGAAGGAGATGGAAATTCATCTATGTTATTTGGAGAGAATGACTCCCCTCTCATGTAATTTGGAGTCGATGGCAAACTATCCATGTCATATGGGAATTATGGTTATCCGTCCACGTCATTGAGAGTTGATGACAATCATTCCACGTAGTCTGGATCTGTGGATCTGTTATATAGCCTCAAGTTTGGGGGGCTGAACTTCCGTGAGAGTTCTATGGAAGTGATGGACCCTAAAAATTGAGTATCTAAGATCGTGTCGGCTTAGCTTTTTCTCACTGATAGTCTGACACCATGTCAGTTGGAGAGATGTGTTGGCTTCTTTGGTGATTTAGTGGACAATCGTCTGATGACGAAATGTTGAATGCTTCCAAGAGATTGGATTGAATGACAGGATTGTTGGGGTGATCTGTAGCCTTGCGCCTTTGGGAGGTTGAAGAAATCTGCTCCAATCTTCTGGAGATTAGTATTGGAGCTTCGCATAGCTAGATTTTCCTCTTCCTATAATCGTAACCATTCATGTAGAGCGACTAACTATGCGACCACGGGGTCTGGCATTTTCTTGTTGCTTGAAGCCATGAGTAGTTGTGTTCGAAAGGATCGTAGATTGAGAGATCTTCGCTTGCTATAAATCGTTAAGGCCCCACGTGGGCGCCAATTATGGACGCTGGATTTCGAGGAATTCTGATGGAGGTCCACAATCGAGAATTTATATTATGGGGGCACTAGCGATCCTGTAAAACGAAGGTATAGTGGGCATGAAGTTCCTATCTACCGGTGTGATGGGCGCCGTAGGCACTCCGACGCTCAAGTCAGTAGTGAAGACGAGCGGTAAATAGTGGAAGAGCAAGGTTTGAGGTTACCTTGAACTCCGTGGAATGCCGTGAAGGCGGTGGTCCAGTGTATAGAGGATGAGAAGCTTTGAGAGCTCAAGTCAAAATGCTCAAGCTTGCCCCCTCTTAATAAAGATGTTTTTCCTCGAATACTTTCGTTGGAATGATGAGTTATATATCCTGTATAGGTTTAAAGAATTCACTTTTTTCTAGTTGGCATGAGCTGTATTTATGGAGGTGGGATCCATAACGCGATTATATGTCATAGCTTTCGATGCCAAAAGATCTTAGGATGTGGGGGTTAGTATAAAATGGATATAGCAGTTGAGATTGATTGTGTATTTATTTGGGTTGTCTGTTAGATTAGGCCTAAGAGGGGTTTGGGTCGTTGGCCTAATCTTGGCCTCTGAGGGCTGTCTTTGAGGAATTGAGCTAGGCCTGAGGTGAAAAGACGATAATGCCATTGACCCAAATTTGGCTCGTACAGTGATGACAAATTATGTGTTGTATTTCATCATCTTCTTCTCAAATTTATATATTGAAGATGCTAAAGGCATAATAATTATAGAGCAATGCTTGAGCCAAACCTGCCCTTTATCATGGGGTGATAATGGGGTGGTAAAATGAATTGAATAATCGAATTTATATCGAATCTTAAACGAATTGAATCAAAATATGATGGACTCATATTCGATTTATTTATTAAACGAATCATAATATTATGATTTATATTTGATTCATTTAAAAAACGAATCATATCTCAATATTCATTTAGACTTGACATGATTAAATGACATAAAATATTGTAATTTATTCTTATTAATTTTATAAATATACACATATGAAATATACAATTAATAGAGATACTAAAATTGAATTACCAAATATAAATAATATTATTTTTTATATGATATTGACAACAACTTCTTGAATTTTAGTTGAAAAATAACAAAAGTTAGTAAAAGAAAATAATAAAATGAATCAATAAGCTCAAATTTATATTTAATTCATTTAATAAACAAATCGAATTGAATTGATCATTTTATTAAACAAATCTATTTTTCTAAATTTATATTGTTTTAAAGGGAATCGAATTAAACGAATAAATAAATTATAAATTGTGACCCATAGCTTATCCCATTATTTATCTTGTATATACAAAGTGGATAATTAATTTTTTATGCAATAAAATTATATTTTATTCATTAATATTTGCTCGATTCAGATAAATACTACTAAATTTTATTTATTTTTTATTAATTAAATGATGGCCTAATAAAAGCCCAAGTTTCAGTCCTAGAACAAAAATATCTGTGTCAAATTTAAAACGTGTACGTCCCTGATTTCGTCTCAGAAATCGCCAAATTTCTAGCGATTGACTTGATCCATACGATTCCCCACTTCCTATAAATATTCCCATTTCGTATAAATCGTCTTCTCAAATCAAATCTCATTTCCAGCTCTCACCTCTGTCTGCAATGGCTCATCTCTTAATGACGTCCTGATCCAAACCCTTGCTTCTCAACAACAAAAACGCTGTCGTTGCACTTATTTATATTTATTTATTTTAAAGATTCCATCATTTGTTCTTCAAATTACGGAAAAAATTAGGGTTTGAGCGAGTTAGGGTTTCGAAGGGCATCGACATAATGCCTTCGGTTCCCAAAGATACGTTAATTCCTTCGTTGACACGTTTCAATAGTGGATTGTGTTCTCATCGTCTGAAACATCTTGAGAAAAGTGATCGGCGTGGTAATCTTAGTTAATTTTTGCTTTTATTTGTTTTAATTTTAATTTTCTTTTTCTTTTTCGAATTTCTCTCGGCGTTCTTTTCCAATTTCTCCTTGATCTTGTCATCCGTGCGATATATTGAGGTTCGAATTTTCTGAGAAACGTTGACTTGTTTGGACGGTTTTCGTTGGCTTTGACTCCTTAGAAGGTATATATTTTGTTAAATTTTTATTTAGCTGTTTACATTTAATGTGATTCATAATTTTGTTGCATTTGTTTTCTTATTGTCTCTTCTTGATCTTAATTACCGGTTAGATTATATTCTGTCATTAAATTTAAATTTGTGAGCAAAAGTTATTATATATGTAATGTTTTTGCTACATAATTCTGATCTTATTGTAAAAAACGATAGAATAATGATTTTGCATGCACAGTCTGAAGCAAAGATAATGTTTTTATTTTCAGCAATTTGAATCATTTTCTTGTTGATTGTTTTTGTGAAGGGTGACGATAGAGGATTATGTAACTGTTTTTGTTTGTGTAATTAACTCTTTTGAATCCTTGATTGGCAGTTCTGATTTGAACTTATAGTCCCGTATTGTGATCTATGGACATCGGCTCTCCTCGTGATAAGGCGAATTCTAAGGCATTATCAGGAGGTTTAGTAAATGCCCTCGACGGCAACTGTTGCGAGGCTTTGCACATTAAGGATTCTAGTGAACATCATACATCTGATGGGGATGTTGCAAGTCAGGTGGAAGGATTGGAAGACCTTAAACTCAATGACACTAAACCTGGACGGAAGAGCTTGTCCAAGTATGCTACATTTCTCCTCAATTCTAAGCTATCTCCATCTGCTACATGTGTGAATGAGCAAGATAAAGATGATGATGAACTTAAGATATCCTTACCGCGAATGTTTTCCAACGACTCTGTGCACTCACCCTGTTCTCGCGTAATATCTTTGCCTGTGAGTCTTGTGATGTATGATGGTTTGTAGGTGTTGTTTATTTTGTTTATTTGCAGTGTTTGTTATCTTCCAATACATGGGATTCCATTATTCGGATTACTCAAGTCTAAAAGCATCTCTTGTTAAGAGACTAGATTGTTGGTGATTAAAGGGATTTGTTGTGTCTTTCAGTTTTCTCATGAGCTTGTGTCTCTGTCACATGCTTTTTGAAATGGACCATAATTATGACTTTTTGTGTTCTACCTCATGATTATTGGAGTGCCGTATAATCTGGTTTCTTTGCTTGTGATTACCATGATCTAAGCCTGTTTCCTCCTGTCTTAGGGTTCATGTTAACATCTTAAACGTGTCTTTCATGGTTGTCATATTCTTTATTAGAGTATGTTTTGGAGCTACTATGCGGAAGCATGAAATTATTTCCTCGTTATCAGGGACCTATAACTCCTGCATCTCATGGTTCATGCATCTTAGTGCAAGTAATTCAGCATACAATTACTTTTTTCCCTCCAGCCTAGGTTTTGATTGTTGTTATTCCACACAGGTGATTAAACCACATCTTTTATTTGCACAGCTGGGGCCTATATATGGTGGCTTGGGACATATTTAGCCTTTATACTTGTAAAAAAATAATTTCAGGAATATTTGTGATGAGTCATGCTTCATTTCTTAGCTTGGCTTCTCTAATGTGGCTTCTGTCATTGCTCTACTTTATCAGATTCCTTTGAAGGTAGTTTCTGCCATGAAAGGTAGCCGTGAGAAACTTGGTGAATCACCAAGGAAACTGAATGTGAAGTGGGACCCTGACGTGTATGATCCTCCTCCAACAATAGTGTCCCACACTGTTAATAGAGGCAAAAAGCAGCATAAGTCGAGGGAGGACAGAAATTATAAACAGAAGAAAGGAAAGGGGCGGAAAGGCAACTCTTCACATAGCGGCAGCAAAGACAAGAAGCAATACCGCAAAACTGGAGGGAGTAATGCCAAGGCCTACAAATTAATGGATGTTTGTGATGGAGGCCTCAATGACTTCGAGGTTGCTGGTCCAGATTCCTGCGGCAGTAGCTTTCTTAAAGAATCGCTTGGCAAGGTGCATTATTCAGTTGCAGAAGCATTATGAGCCTAACTTCCCTTCGATATCCATATCCTATTATCATAAAGAATTATGTTTTTGGTCTAGATAATCTATTGCTATATTTGCTACTCTGTTTTGAAACTTTGAATCGGTTGGTATGCAAAATGTTGTCCTTTAAAATGCTGTATATGACGCTGGTCTCAGTATAATGTGTTGGATTAAATAATGCTTCCATATCAATTGGGAGTGAATGGATTACCAGAACTGCGGCAATGGAAAAAACAAAGTCACTACTAAAAACTTAGAATTTGTTAGTTATTGCAATAAAATGCAAAATACACATGAAAAAAATTCCATTACAGCAGGATGTCTCAGAAATATGGGAATAAAATGGAAGAAACATTCTATGTTGTGTACTCTGCATTTATTTTGACATAATCATAACTTAAGTCACAGCCCCATGCTTGGCCACTCCCAGGTCCATCACCTGTTGAACAAATGAAAGTAAGGCCGGAACACTTGTTTGAAGTCTGAAGATAAATTATATCATAGCTAAAACCAATCTCTGCTTTGAGTTGTTATGACATGAGTCTTATCAGACGCTATTGATGTGCTCATGCATAATTTCTACTTTATTATTATTCTACTTGACGGTAAGAGACTAGAATCTTGCTTCTATCATCGTATAATCCAAATTTAAGAAGCAGGTTAATGCATAGCAGATATAATTCTCAATTCTTAGCTAAAATTATTGGCTAAATATTTTTGAATTCAAGATGCAAAATATGATAATATCCGAATCTGTGAAATGAAAATAACTTGCTTATATTGTGTATGCTCACCAACAGATATATTGATGCCAACTGTACCATGAGTCTCACCAGCCGTCCTGAGATAGTTACTAGCCGCAGCCCTGAAAAAGCCTCTCCTGTTACTTATATATCATAAATTGAGAAGATAAAACTCATGTACTGCAAAATTGATTGGGTAAAGTGACAGAGAAATGGCATATCTCTGACCCTCATTAAATTTATCAAATTTCCCAAAAACCTATCTTGCGCACGTAAAAGGTGATCCATTTCCTTGCATTGCGTGCATCAGAATACTAGTTGCATGACATGGTTTTCAGACAGCAATATAATAGGTCACAAATCATCACATAATATAGAACCCTTAATAGTAAGAGAATCTACAGAAAAAACAATTGGGTTGTTAACAACATTTTGATTGAAAAATAAAGCCTCAACTTCACCTGTCAAATGGGAGTGGTTCCCCACCATCCATGAGCAAACTGTCTCCAAGCAATATGCGGAGCTTGTTTTGGAGGAAAGAAACTCCTGCATATCCAGCAGCGCAAGCTATGCGTCCCCAGTTAGGATCTCTGCCGTAGACAGCAGCCTGAGAACATCATAACAGTTGATTATAACTTTCTTAAATCGAAGCATTAAATGGATGTGTAAGTTGTGATATCATGCCTTGACAAGCGAAGACGATGCCACTGAGCGGGCAATCTTTGCTGCTTCAGCCTCACTGTTAGCACCTGTTACTCTGACCTGCAGATGGAAGTTAGAATTAGCGGAAACTCTTCCGAGTCCTCTGAATAAACTACTAAAGACCTTAAGTCTATCGTCCCATGTAAATCAAACCTCAGGCAGTTATCCGGATTAACAGAATCTAAATAATACTTTATTGTTTAAATGTAGAACTACAATTTACAGGGGAGATCAAATTTCATTTCTCAGCAATCACAAGAAGCACTGAATGGAAATATACAGTGAGTGGTGCAGATGATTAAATAGAGACAATAACAGATATTCACAGAAGAAAACTAAAAGGAAAAATAAGCTTCGTAGAAACTACTTAACAAAATTATAGATGAAATCCCTACTTTCTTGGTCGTACCTGCAAAAAATTGTAACTTCAACATGATGTATGTCAAAACTCGGTTTCAAATTTACAATATTATGTGCAAGTTCTAAATTGAATGTAGAGAATGTTGTGATTTTGGATGTTTTATAGGATTTAGGGATCTACACAAACCGTTCAAAATTCTGCACGGTAAATATGAAAGATCTTTAAATAAAAATGCAGACCTCTATTAAGCAAGTTGCTCCTTCTCCATCCCAAGCTATAGATTTGGCAAGACCTTGCATTACCTGAGAAAGGAAATGTGTCAAATCTTAACAGATTCAAGCAAAGTACTAGCCTGAATAAATCCATAAATTTCCACAAGCTAAAATCACACACTCATCATCTCATGGGTAACTCTCCTTACAAGTTGACCAAATCCAACTAGAACATTCAAGCACTTGGCTGAATAAATCAATAGATTTCCACAATTCTAATCAATCACAAATAAACTCATGGGAAACCCTCCTGACAAGTAGACTAAACCCAATAAGTAAATGCAAGCACTTGGCTGAATGACAAGGCTACTTGAAAAGAGTTAGAATGCAAAACAGGTTTAGAATGATAAAATATTCACCAATTTGGCTGAATAACAAAGCACTTTTGAAAATGTAGCCAAACATACCGCGTCAAGGCATGCTTGAAGTTGCATAGCTTCATTACATTCAACAGAAGATATCCTGCTTGATCTAGATAACCCACTAGCCAAAGCAATGACAGTGTCATTGGTACTACTATCTCCATCTACCTACAGCAAAACCATATGAAAACCAACTTAATATACATTGATAATCCAAAAGGAGAAAGTTTATACAACTGTTGCACTATACAAATGGTTAGTAAAGAGAGTATCTATAACCAGTGGAAAATAAAATAAGAAGGGCAGCTCAACTTCTAATTTGTCTGTGGATTGTGAATTATAAAGACCTTTTCATGCATGACTATAGACATTTTGAATGCCAAAAGTACACGAAAAGTAAAATCTCTGGTGTCTTGTGGAATTGCTGAAGATTTATGGTTCCACATAAATCACAAGAAAAATAAATTAAGAGTCTACAGGCAATACAAGCTGTATCTTCAACAATATGTCTATGTGCAAGTAGACAGATAACTTCCCTCTGGTCGAGGCAGAATTTTGAAACAAATGGCAACAAGAATAATACTTGTTCAGGGTAATATTGAAAGTTATTATGCCACTCAATAGAAACGGCTTGCAATGCCTTCTTGTGCTTTGCAGTGAAGCCCGCTAATGTGAAATAAGTATCTGAAACAAGTGGAATAAAAGCAATTATTATACTCACAGTTATCTGGTTAAAACTTCGGCTGACAGCAACCTGTACCATCTTTCTCCATACACCAGAGTCAACACATGCATCAGTTGTTACTACCTGGAACACACATCAGGATTGAAGAATGCAATGAAAACTATGCTACTAACCAAACTTCAAGCAAGAAGCAGTTGAAGGGACATACACCAAGCATGGTAGCCATATTAGGGTGGATCATCCCAGAACCTTTCGCCATTCCCCCAACTCGTATCGATGTCCCTCCAACCTGTTTGGTCACCAATTGGCATAAGGGCCTGACCTTTTTCTATGCTTAAGAGTTTCAATTCTAAAGAATTGTGAGATTATGTTCTTCAGAATTAGAAGAAAAATGGCTGTATGTAATAATATTAATTGTCATATAGAGGCAATATCCATTACTCAACAGCAAAGTAATTACTGATTATAGTATAGTCATAGTCACTTCAAATTTCAAAAGAAGGGGTACAAAAATAATCTCTCAACAAAAACTGAGGAATTCAGCTTTAACATCAAGTATTGCACCTTATCCCTGCTTTCACGTAAACAAAATAAAATGTAAGTTAAGCAAAGAGATTATTGCTGCTGCATGCTAGAGCACCGATCAAGGGCCCAACAATGAGGTGAAGTGTGTACAATAACATATTAATCCATATCAAATTTCAGGTTAGTGTTAATCGATACTGCTACTTAAAATCATGGGATGCGCACGCGCGAACACACACACACACAAAAGTTTCACACACCTGAGACTCAATTGCCACACTCTTGCTCACAAGGTCGGTCGTTGTGATAGCCACTGCTGCAGAATCTGCCCTGCACAGTCACTGATAAGATTGAAGAATGTCCAAACAGACAAGGAGACATAAGGGGAGAAACAACCTAGGTGGAGCACATTTGAAGCCAGATTATTTGCAAAAAAGAAGAAAATAATAATAATGACAATAATAAAAGCAATTAAAAGACACGGAGTAAGATCTGATGGGTGAATAAGAAGCAAGCATGTCCCTAGACAAAAATGAAAGCACGCCATTTAGCCAAGCTACAAGTTGAATAATGTGAATACCCCTCAACAGAAGATGAAAGTGAATTGACTAGTCTTGGAAGCGACTTTAGAAGTGCATCCTGCATACCACAAAACAATAAAAGTATCAATTCTGTAAAACTATAAGACAATAAAAGCAATTTACTAATTTAAAATGTTTTGTTAGAAAAATAAAAAGGGAAACTTTAAACCTTCAAGAAGGCATGGTGCACACTAGAATCATCAATATAACTTATAGGACATACAAAGTACTGCTGTTTACCTTCTTTATTCTTTGACCAATTACACCAGTGGATTCAATTAATACTTCCTCTGGCCGCATTTTAAGTAGCTGCAGTAAAGTAATTACATTAACTTGAAAACTTGAATCCGGCATATACAGTACTACCACAAGATTGAGTTCAAACAATCTGAAGTCAACACACACACCATAGCAACAGTGTTGGCACATTCTATGACGTCCTGGTAACCTGCATCACCCTGGAGAACATTAAAAGGTATGTTATCCATGCAACAGTCAGTGGAATCAGTTCAATCCCACTAAAACAGCTAAGTATGAGGGTGAGTAACAGAACCAAGTTTTTTTTATGATCAATCCAAAATCAGACAAGGAAAAACAAGAAATTTCCCATATTTTATTAGAGAAAAGGACAAGCCCATGGTGCGGGGATGAGAAAGAAATGTGAAACAACCAGCTATTGTGACAGCTTACCGTTGCAGCATTGGCTTGACCAGCATTTATTAACACTGCACGGGCCTGGCAAATAACAGATAGTCATTAGCAGATAATTCAATAAAAATTAACAAATTTTATAGAATATATAAACTGAGACAAGAATATTAAGACATGATTTTGAACCCCTATCAATAATGTCCAATATGCTGGTTAACATATTTTCTACACACTATATTATGTATGTACATTTCTGTTTACTAATTGGACTATATGCACGTATTGATGCAATATTCATGATTATCTAGACAGCCATTACCATCAGCAAATTCATGTTTAAGGTCTTGCAACAGACAACAGCAATAATGGCAGATTTTTAAAACAGCGGCTGAAAGAGGAGATCAACATATAGTGGCTTCAGAGATAAGACAATTTGAGCATGAAGATTTTTTATTCAATAACCTGTTCAATCCAATGTATCTTGTATGGATGGAATAGCATTTAGGGTTTGGTCATTTTGAATTGTTGCATTGTTTACAACAGAAAAGTAATGCTCTATAGAAGCTCATTGATCTTTTTCAGACTACCATTAAGCAAGTCAAATATAATGATCCAACATACCGTTTTTGATACATCTAACGTCTTTTTACAGTATACGACTGGTGCCGCAGCAACCACATTTGTAGTGAATGCCCCTTAAAAAACCAACAAAAAATAATTAAACAAATGAACAGTTGACTTATCCCTAATAAACACATCTGTGAATATACTTTTCAAACAAATGCAATGCAAAATAAGTTAAATACTTGAACTGCGTGGCTTAAAGGCATATGACATCCATAAACTAAATCTAAAACCAGTCAACACACACATTACTACATAAATAACAAACCAAAATGAAAACTAACCTGCAGATGTTGCATCCACGTCACAAAGAACAAGCGCGAGATCAGGTTTATCTCCTCTAGCACGCAAGCTGCCATAAATACCTGCCGCCTTAAACCCCTCTGCTGCCGTAACTCCACCAGGAATCTACACTCTCAATCCATTAAATAATAAACCACTAAAATGGATAAAATTAGAAGTTCAAAAAAACAAACAAACAAATTATTTTAATTACAATTAACATAAATTTACTTCTTAATTTGAAAATAATAATAATAATATAATAATAATAATAATAAAATAATAATAATAATAATAATAATAAAATTGATCATAATTATGCACAGTAGCCTGCTCACTTGCTTCCATGGACCTTCAGGGAGAAAAATCGGAGCTGCGGGTATATAATTTGAAGCCTCTCTTAAACTCGACGAAACAGCTGAAATTTTAAAATATCGCCGAGACGAACCAAACGAGCGAGTAATCTGCAGTTACAAATTTTTTTTTTTTTTTAATTTTTTTGTTGCAATGATTATGAAGTGAATTACTGAAAATATAAAGCCGATTAATAACTGACCTTTGGAGAGAAGAATTCAGGGAGTTTAATTGAGACAGTGTGAGGAATACACGTATACATCTCTGGTCTTGGTTTCTGGTTTTTGAAAGTTCTTATTGGCGGCTGCAACTGCGACTTCGACTTCGACTGCGAGGGCTTTTGAAATTTCGTTTTATTTGTTTACGAGACGTAAAATTTCTCGGGGAATCAATGCCCTTTTACGGTAAAGATCTTTATTTTTTATTTTTTATTTTTTAAGAGTAAACATCTTTGTTGTATCGACGAAATTAATAGGAAATAAGGAAAGTGCTCACAAAAGATTTGGTGAATTTAAAAAGTGGACGATAATTTCACGAGAAGTTCTGTCCTTGTTTACTTGGAATGGAAATAAGGAATTGGAAATGATTTGTAATTTAGGTGTTTAATTATGATAAATTTATAAATATAACCATTTTCATTCATCCAATATAAAAATTAACTAACAATCTCAAAATTATTTCTAATGATCATGTTGACGGCTGATTTTGTCTCAGGGTAATATTGGAATATCACTCCCGAGGAAATCCTCCTTCAATAGTGAATTTGTTTGGTTATGGGGCACCAAAGGCAAACTTAGCAGAAAAACAGATAAATACACCAATCAACAAGGAGATTTAATGTGGTTCGGTGGATTTGGATCCGACCTACGTTCACGGGCACAAACAAGATGATACTTTTATTATTCAAAATGCGCTTCTCAGACCGTTCTTTGTGTTTTACAAGTCAGAGCTTGGTGATTCTGATCTCAACTCTACCTTGCTCTCAACTTGTTCCTCTTATTCTCACTTTTTGTTGTTCTTTTTCTCCTCTTCACTCTACCCTCCTATTTATAATGGTGAAGAAATCATATTCCTATTTGTACAAGAATTTCCTAGTTGAAACTATTCATTTTTCCATAAGGATTCCTAGTCAAAACTATTCCATTTTTCCATAAGGATTCCTAGCCAAAAACTACATTTACTTCCTTTATCATACTAGGACATTGACTTACTAGTTTACCCCATGAAAGTAGGATAACTTATTATCTTATCTCATATGGATAGAATGCCTTATTTTCCCGAACATGTCTTGCCCTATGCTCGGTCTTCATGTGGTCGGTCATAATAGTCTTTTGTACTGAGAATGCTGCTGTCGACCTGATAATTGCCCGGTCATCCGAACCAAAGTGGTCGGTTATCGGATCATAAAGTTCTCGGCCACTCACTCATGTGGTCGGGTCGGTATTAATGAATTTGACCAAGGAGAAATTACCCTTTTTGCGCCTGTCGTGCTGTCTTAAATACCATAGTGCCTAAAAACACCATCAACATATGTCCCCTAGTTCTCGGTAACAACGAGTTTGCGAGTTGATGCCGGAACTATAAAAAAGATGGTGTGCCGATGAATCCGTCGGTGGTCATTCCAGGAATCGCAGAGAAAAATGCCTTGGCTGCAAATCTGGTCCTTCCTGCCACCCTCATGTGCTCAGTCAACGAGGATCTCGATATCTACCCGTGGAGACAATGCTTTGCCCTTATGCTGACGACGACCGACTCGATGGGACGTACCCACCCACCGAGCTGAAATGAACACTTGGCTCCGGGGGAAATGTTACGTCCCCAGACCAAAAGGACGGACTCGGTGGGACACGACCCGACTCCGAGCTGAGATAACACTTGGCCCTGTGGGAATGTTACGTCCCCAGACCAAAAGGCTGACTTGGTGGGACGTCACTACCACCGACCCCGAGCTGAGATGAACACTTGGCCCTGGGGGAATGTTACGTCCCCAGACCAAAAGAAAAAATTCGGTGGGACACGACCCGACCCCGAGCTGAGATGAACACCTGGCCCTGGGGGAATGTTAAGTCCCCAGACAAAAAAGACGGACTCGGTGGGACATGACCCGACCCCGAGCTGAGATGAACACCTGGCCCTGGGGGAATGTTACGTCCCCAGACCAAAAGGACGGACTCGGTGGGACACGACCCGACCCCGAGCTGAGATGAACACTTGGCCCTGGGGGAATGTTACATCCCCAGACCAAAAGGACGGACTCGGTGGGACACGACCCGACCCCGAGCTGAGATGAACACCTGGCCCTGGGGGAATGTTACGTCCCCAGACCAAAAGGACGGACTCGGTGGGACATGGCCCGACCCCGAGCTGAGATGAACACCTGGCCCTGGGGGAATGTTACGTCCCCAGACCAAAAGGACGGACTCGGTGGGACATGACCCGACCCCGAGCTGAGATGAACATTTAGCCCTGGGGGAATGTTACGTCCCCAGACCAAAAGGACGGACTCGGTGGGACATGACCCGACCCCGAGCTGAGATGAACACCTGGCCCTGGGGGAATGTTACGTCCCCAGACCAAAAAGATGGACTCGGTGGGACGTAACCCGACCCCGAGCTGAGAGAAACCAAGTGACCTCGGCGGAACGAATCCAGCCCATAGCCAATTAACCAAGTGGCCTCGGCGGAACGAATCCAGCCCGAGCCTGATTAACCACGTGGTCTCGGCGGAACGAATCCAGCCCGAGCCAGGTAATCTTTGGGACTCGCTCAGAAGGGAATTGAATCAACCTTGTAAAGCCCTACCGAATCTGGCACGGGCGTCCCATTGCCAGACCAGTGAAAAACAAAATCAAAACTTTGAAAAATAAGACCAAAAAGGTGGGGGTGACTCGGCACTTGTCCCAAAAGAAAACTTTTTACAAATGTAAACAACAGCACGGATGCCTCAAAACAGCGTCCTGCCCGAGGCCTCCAAAACACAATTCTGAATCTTTCAATTCAGTGTCCCGGCGAACCAGGATTTGGATCAGGAGAGCGTTTGAATGGTAAGGGCACATCCTCTATACGTCGGGTCACTGTGGAGCCTCTGTATTGTACGAGGGCTCCTCCTTACCACGCTGGAGCAGGCACACGCTACAGGGGCGTAACGCATCCCCGTGCTGCGCCTCTCTTGGATCC
>SKCR01031280.1:0-16520 GCA_019454045.1 Zanthoxylum bungeanum | reverse complement strand
ATTTCCAAAACTGCACTTCGTCAAAAACGCCCTTTCAAATTTCCAATCTTCAAAATTAATATATCAAGTCCAATAATTGCCCTTATTTGATCCACATTTCGTCCTAAATGATTTCATTAAGACCCGATATTATTTTATCTGCAAAATAAACTAAAACACATCAAAACGTTCATCAAACCCGAGAAACTAAACAAAATATTAAGTAAAAGGGCGGTAAATATTGATATATTTTCCGCTCATCAGTAGTCAGTTGGTATACCTCAAAAGATTGACATCTTTACGAGGTGAGATCAGAAACCCATACCCCATGTTATTTTCTGAATCTCCTTGACATACGCGGTTCTTATGTATACGAAGATTAATGGTAATAGTTTCATCCTTGATGAACTATTTGTGTTCCATTAGGAATCAGTGCCTGGAATAGTATTACTCCGATTTTTCAGCGAGTTTTACTATCCTCCCACTAATCACTGCATATCGGTATTCCTCTCAGGAAAACCGCATGGTAAGCAACAATCCAATTGTTCTCAAGTGAGTTGTATAAGTACAATACTTTGGTATCCCTAGGATATCCTACAATTGGCACTTATCCAATTTGGGTTTTAGTTTGGTATCATCCAAACATATGCCTAGCATTCCCAAATTTAACAGGAATGTGAAACCCGGTTCCTTTCCCGTTCATATCTAATATGTTATCTGTCAAACAGATTTTAATGGAACCTTATTCTAAATAAGTTCTGCACTGTTTATGCGTATCCGTTGAAGGAAATGGTAGCTCAGAGCGACTCATGATTAACCTAATCATGTCTAACAAAATTCGGTTACTCGGTTCGGACACACCGTCAAATTGACGTGTTCCGGGAGGAGTCATATTTTGAAAGAATACTTTACTCTTTCAAGTATTTTAGAAACTTATTGCTTAAGTAATTTCCATTACGGTCTTACCGTAACGGTTTAATACTATAGTCGATCTGTTTGTCTATTTTGTGTCGAAACTATAAAAGTTTCCGATTTGTGTTCTTCAAAAGAAACATATAACCATTACGCGATGCCACATCCGTATAGGTCACGAAATATCCACATCTAGCCTAGCTAGACATGGGCCCACTAACTTCACTATGAATTAGGGCTAACAGATCGGTGGCATTTACACTTTTACCAAGTAAATAGTGTTTTAGGCACTTTGCCCAATAAACTAGATTCGTAGACTTTATTTGATTGAATCAAATTAGTCCGAGTACCCACTCTTCAAAAGTGTGGATATACGAGTCTTGTTTAATTGTGTCCACGACAATAATGCCACAATTAGTTTCATCTGATCAAATCAGTTTGAGCTATTTGTTCGTCATGTTATATGTGTGAGATTTATTTATATTCTAAATATAAATATTGTTATTCACATCTAATGTGTTTATCTCAATATCATGTTTATATAATAAAACACTTTAGTGTTCTAAAATATAAAGGTTCAATCCGCAACGGATTAAACACTGATATAAAGATAATGTTCCTAATTTACGTACATACCTGATGGTAGTTCCTAAAGTTAGATTTCTACGGTTAAAACAGCGACTTTCGTCCCGTTTCCATTTCGCAGATTAATCTCTATTGAAGTCAGTATCCTGTTCAAAACAGATTCTGAAAGTCAATATATATATTTATTACCACACTAAGTATTTAAAATCTAATTTTAATACTAGATGTGAACATATTTCTGACAAACATATTTGAAGTCAGAGCCTTGCTCGTCTTCAATTCCTTCTCAGGATATGTCCTTTTATCTTCCTAGAAGATTATAATGATTTTGCCTTTACCCTTTTCATATTCCAGAAGCCTTTAGCCAAGCCATGGGTTTCTAGAATATCAAAGTAAGGTGCGTCTAGCGCTACTTGCCTAATTGCAAAGTTTGACTTTGTCTCATTGAGAAGAGTCATTAACTCTCCAAGAGTTTATTATTGCAATATTTACTTCTAAAATCTAAATATAGATTTATGAAGATTCTTTAATTTCAATATCATACTTTAAGAATCTAATCCTTAGTTCTGATAAAGAAATTAAGGAGTATATATGACAAGTATAATGGATTAAGCACTAAAGTTATCATTACATGAATATTCCAAATATCATGTTCCACTTATTTGCTTAACCCCAGACTTAGGCCTAATTTGTTATTTTATCAAATAAACTAACTTATTTTATTTCCAAGACCATCCTGAAATATTATTCCTAATTAGAAAAATTAAGTCATTTAAATACATTTTCCCTAGGATTATGTTTTAAATGCTAATCTTTCATTTTATCTTTATTCTAATAGTCCAACTATTTAATCAACGATTTGTGGTACTATGTATTATATTGATTATTATAGTCCAACTATACAATCAAATAAAATTTAAATTAATTAACCTCAATTACATTGATTACTATAATCCAATTATAAAATCATCTGTAAATCGAAATTAATTAATTCAAATATATTGATTACTATAATCCAATTATATAATCAATTATAATACAGTCCAACTGCTTATAAAAACAACAATTTAAATATTAGTCCAACTAACATTTAATTGATATCGGCGAAATATTTGAAATGAGCGCGTATGGCGAGTAATTGAACGAATATTGCAAATTCAATTCTTGCCTCCCATTATTTTTTGGCGAGCCTCTAACCCTCTGTCGAGTACTCGGGAAACCGTGTTTCCTAGTAGGCTAGTATCCCGTTAAATATCACACAATCTTGACTTTGGCCAACAAATTGTATGATAATTAACTAGGTAGATCTCTAAGATCGATTGGATCCAATCCAATTCCTATATCAGGGGGACATCCAAGTCCGAAACATATATCTTATATATGCCAAAACATCCAATGTATTACCTAACCTTTTTCCTCTGAATCAACTAAGCCTTGGCTTTGGCACAAAAAACTTAGTGATCCCAGTCAAACGCGACCCATTGACCATGGAAAGCTTCGTAATCAATGTCGATGGACAAGAAGTGGTCTTGACTTTGGCCAACAAACCACAACTTGGACAAGACACTGATATGGAACAAAGCCTTCGTGATTCAAACACATCCTCGACAGACAAAGGCCTTGACTTTGGCCAACAAACCAATGCCGTCTCGGATCTTGAGTGAGAATCACTCAATGGAAGGAAAGACGCTTAATATTTAGCGAGGGTTTTTTCGCGTGCAAATTGGCAACCAATTTATTATCTTTGTTAAGGTCTCATCATCATACACCCTTAAGCATGCATTCTAAACACATAATAAAGCGCGTATGTATAAAATAATAATGATATGCAGATGGATATTTTACATTGATCCTAGATCAAATCTCTCTCTTTCTCTCTCCAGCTAGCACTTGTATTTACTTCTACCCGTTACACTACACTTCTAAAGAAACCTCATTTACATTGAGGGGAATAGGTGAGAAGAGAATACAAAGAAATAGGAGATAAGGCTGGACTCGCAGGTCCAATTAATAAATCAAATTTATTACAATTTCCAAAATTGCCCCACCCGACTAATATCCATCCAATATACATTATTCATGCATCACAACCATGTATTCACACAAGCATGTTATCAATCAATCTAATCAAATTAATTAATCTGATAATTAGTGATCATCCAATGTTCAAACAATGATTTGATTTTGTTCGAGTCAAACTCGTTTTGCGAACACTTACTCAAAGTACGAATTCTCGAATTAAATTAAATTACATAATTAAATCCAATTTAATACGCATTTACTCTAATTCACTATTTAATTCCAAATTAAATATTACACTTTATAAAATAAACCTTTACGACTTAAATTCCAAATTAATCGTTACGGGTCTCTTAGCCCGATTAATATCCAATATTAATTTAATTAAAGTCCAATGGGATTTTAATTAATTTCTTCAAGGCGTGGACTTTTGGTCAACTCGGGTCAAACCGAATAACCAAAATCCAATCCGGGAGTTACCCATAAGCCCATAATCAATTTTGGCCCATTAGGCCCAATTAAACTTTAAAGGTTCATTAGTCGCATTTGGGCCCTTTTGGATGCGGTTTTGGGCCTAATTGGATCCAACCAATTTTGCCTAAACCCAAATTTGTTACAACAAAGCCCAACAAGCCCAATAACAACTTTAAAAGCCCAAATCCAATTTAAGGCCCAATTTAATTAAATTACAAAATCCAATTTTACAATTCAATTAAACTAAAGTGTGTAGCATTTTTAATTACCCAAATCAATATTTCCAAAACACCAAATTTGTCCAATTAATCATGCTTATCATCAATGAATCATGTCCAACATAATTTGATCAAAATCAAACCCAATTAACACATGCTAAAGTCTCGGCCAAAGGGGAAAAATATGCCCAAATCAAATTCAATCCAGTTGAACCCAATCAAACATAAAATCAATATCCCCTAATGATTTCTAACACATCTAATGATAAAAAAAAATCAAAATTCCAAGACAATTAGGGAGCCTCCATTTTCGGCCAAGCATAACAAATTGGGGAAAATTAATCCAATTAATCTTTCATCAAATTGATTACATATAATCTAAGTTATCCTTATACAAGCATATTTAAACAAACAATTTGTCAAAAACATGCTTAAATCAAAAAGCCCAAAATTTAGTTAAGAACCATAATTTTCGTTTCATGCTCAAATGGCTTTGATACCATTGTTGGGTTTCAATCAAGTCCCAAGGATCATAAATCAAGCATAAAACGATTTGAATACAACCAAAGGAGGTGCAGAATCACTCACATTGATCGGTAGAGATGCAACAAGGACCAAAAACGCACTGCTCCTCCTTGCTCGGCAGTGGACTGCGCAAATGATGAACTGCACGGCGTGGGGGCTGCTTCCTCCTCCAAGAATCGGCCATGGGTGTCCTCCATGGAAGCTCCAAGATCCAAGCTTCACAAGGTGATTCCTTGCTCATGAAAACACTACCCTATCACCTTGGTATGCCTCCTAGAGTGTGCTAGCACTTGATTATTTGCCACAAATCATCATTTTCCTCCTTGTGTTTCACGGTGAAAACTGAAACCAGAAGAAGAAATCGGTCTTCAGACCGTGAGAGAGATGAAGAAGGGGTTTTGGCTCCAAAAGCCAATACCGAAAATGAAGAGAGAGAAATTGTGAAATAAAAAAATGTAATAGGTTTGTATATTTTCCAAAAATTAATAAACCATTTACCTTTTCTTTTAATTCCAAAAAGCAAGCATTAAATGCTTGTCAATCATCTCACATCAACTCACATCAATCAATCAAATGTCACATCACTCAAAGTGATATGTGATTTGACGTTTGATGTGACTTGCGATTTGACGCTTGATTTGACTTGCGTGCCACACTCAAATTCGAAATGCGAATGCGCTCACAAACAATCACGGGCTCGGGTTCGCTAATTCCAAATTAATGAATTTTCCGTTGCGTCGTAATTAAATGATTACGCATAGCGAAATCACTATTTACGTCGCTAACGAATTAATTCTAAATTAATTCGTTCGCCCGAATTAAAATCTAATTTTAATTCCGCGTCGAAATCCAATTTCGTATAATATATCAAATATATTAATTTACCGATTAATTCCAAATTAATCGTTCTCTCTCTTTAATTGATATTTTAACCCAGATAAAATATCTCTGCAATTAATCCCAGATTAATTTTCTCTCTCATTAAATTAATCCCAGATTAACTAAAGTGCGAGTCATACGTCATCGGTGAATCTTCGGGGAGCGACCCATGAGATCTCCGGATATATTGGCAGTAAATCGGGTCGTCGGACTATCCGAACACGTAAGTACCTCGTACTACGTTTACACCGATTCACAAGACAAGGTTGGCTTCTAGCAAAACGCCATGCCTACCCAGTTCTCCAGAAACATGCTTACAGGAATAAGCGATTTATATCAGGCGTAGTATACGTGGTATTGCGTATGTCGATCCAGTATCGAATGATCACGTGCTAGGCCTGGGGCTGGAATTGTGTCTGCCCCGTACGAAGCACATATCAGATGTCTGGTAACTAGTCTCTATATCGGATAACAATGACCTAGTCATATTATCCCGATGACTGCAGTACTTAAGAGAACCAGTACCGTATCCTACGTGACCATCATCTCTATATGACTGGAGTGACACTTCCGTCTTGACATCACACCCAACACACTACGATTCTCAATATACCCAGCATTGGCGTACACAGAACCGGTTAAAGCCCTGGATGACCTCAACCAAAGCATATTGATTGTCGTATGTATTAGCGGTGCAAGTCTCAGGTTAAGACCAAATACACCTACCCTGATTTCGGACTTCCATAGACACATAGTCATATTACCAATGGAATTCCGAGGGGGTCTTATCCAGAGCGAAACTGTTTCCCGTACCATCGGTAAAACACAACCTCCTATTACACTTGCATGAGTATCCTATACCCAAACATATGAGAACTATGACGTTGTGCCCTCACAATACACACAAGTGTAATACTAGTCTTTTGCGTATTTATCGATGTCCAATCTCGATAATACTCTGACTAGGGATATTTAATGATTTATCCTTCGTGGACTGATATTGTCTCATATCATTCTCAGTCCAGGAACAAATCATATGGACCTCCTATCATTTATACATCTAGGTGATCTAATCACAAATGATAAGAGTGCAATCTCATTTGTCACATAGTTAATTTGTACAACATCACCATGATCTGTATTAATAGTGACGCTATGGGTCATAATTGTCCAACATCTAGTTCATAGTGAAGTAAGTGGGCCCATGTCTAGCTAGGCTAGAGGTGGATATGAATATTTTGTGACCTTTACGGATGTGGCATCGCGTTATGGTTATGTGTTTCTTTTGAAGAACACAAATCGGAAACTTTTAAAGTTTCGACACTAAATAGACAAACAGATCGGCTATAGTATTATACCGTCACGGTAAGACCGTAATGGAAAATACTTAAGCAATAAGTTTCTAATTTACTAGAAAGACTATAGTATTCTTTCTATGAGGACTCCTCCCGGAACACGTCAATTGACGGTGTGTCTGAACTGAGTAACCGAATTTTGTTAGACATGATAAGGTTAATCATGAGTCGCTCTGAGCTACATTTTCCTTCAACGGATAAGCTTTAAACAGTGTAGAACTTATTTTGAATAAGGTTCCATTAAAATCTGTTTGACAGATTTCATATTAGATTTGAACATGAACGAAACTGGGTTTCTCATTCCTGATAATTTGGGTATGCTAGGCATGTGTTTGGATGATACAAAACTAGAACCCAATTTGGATAAGTGCCAATTGTAGGTTATCCTAGGGATACTATAAGTATAGTACTTATACATCTCACATGAGAACAATTAGATTATTTCTCACCATGCGGTTTTCCTAAGAGGAATACCGATATGCAGTGGTAAGTGGGAGGATAGTAAAACTCGATGAAAATTGGAGTAATACTATTCAAGGCACCGATTCCTAAATGGAACACAAATGGTTCATCAAGGATGAGACTATACCATTAATCTTCGAATACACAAGAACCGCGTATGTCGGAGAGAGTCAAAAAACAACCTGGGGTATGGGTTTCTGATCTCACCTCATAAAGATGTCTATCTTTTGAGGTATACCAACTGACTACGAATGAGGAAGTGATACAAGGTATCGACTCCCTATTATGGCAAAGTGTCATGAGTCCGAAATGTATTCCATGTATATCAACAAGTTTGGATACTAGTTGAAGTATCGCAAGGCATTATGCCTATTGGTACTATAAGTCTTCAAGGAAGACATACATGGATGGCAACATACCAACGTATAAATCTAGGCTTTTAGCGGAAAGGTATCGTTATCAATATTGTGTTGACTACGATTCAACCTTTTACCTGTTGCCACGGTAAATCCATTTGGATAATGCTTGCTAAAGCTGCATGTTTCATTTGTGAAATATGTCATCTTAACGGGAAAATCGCTTTCCTGAAAAGGAAACCTTTTGGAGGATGTTTACAACATCCTGGCGGTTTTGTCGTACCAAAACTAGCAAACAAGGTTTGCGGGTTATTCGATCCATGTTTGGATTGAAGCAAGCATTAGGTTCTTGGAATTTTCGTTTTGATGTGATCATAATAGTTTATGATTTAATTCAAAATGAAAAGGATTCTTGTGTATATAAGAGGGTTAGTGGGAGCGCACTGACAGTGGCTGTCCTATAAAATAATGATAATATGTCATTTCTTGGAAATGATATTCCCATAAAAACTATTGGTGAAAGCTTGGCTTTCGAGAAAACTCTCCGAGAAACCGTACATTGAAAAATGTACATGACTTGGTGTCTCATACGCTTGGAGCATATGGATTCACAAACAGGCCAATCCAAGTGATAGTCACTGTAGCAAGTTTCCTAACCGATAAAGACGACTAAAAGTCACAAACGGTACATTGAGCTGGAAATCTTCCAAGCAAGATTCTGTTACCGAATAAACAACAAATGCGGGTTATTGCTGCAGCTGAAGCAGTAATAGAAGCCTTCTGGGTTGGTAAATATTTAATTAGATTAGATATAGTTCTTTTAGCAGCTGAGCTAGGCTACAACACATGGTAAAGAATTAATGGTCTCATCAACGATCCAGATAAATACTTCGATATTCATCTGATTCGTTTGGATTATACATCGTGGCGATGTGATGATCGAATAAATCGCATCAGACGATAATCATGAAAATCCGCTGACGAAAACCTTTTCTCAGCAATTTGAACAAACTGTACATAGTTCGGGTGTCAGACACTCGAGTGACTGGCTATAGGCCAAGTGGGAGATTGTTGGACAATTATGACCCATAGCGTCACTATTTGTACAGATCACGGTGTTGTTGTACAAATTAACTATGTGACAAAGGAGATTGCACTCTTATCATTTGTGATTAGATCACCTAGAGGTATAAATGATGAGAGGTCCCTATAATTAGTGCCTGGATTGAGAATGATATGAGACAGTATCAATCCATGAAGGCAGAATCATTAAATATCCCTAGTCAGAGTATTATCGAGATTGACCATCGATAAATACGTAAAAGACTAGTATTACACTTGTGCGTGTTGTGAGGGCACAACGACATAGTTCTCATATATTTGGGTATAGGATACTCATGCAAGTGTAATAGGAGGTTGTGTTTTACCGATGGTACGGGAAACAGCTTCGCTCTGGATAGACCCCATTGGAATTCCATTGGTAGTATGACTTTGTGTCTATGGAAGTCCGAAATCAGGGTAGGTGTATTTGGTCTTAACCTGAGACTTGCACCGCTAATGCATACGACAATCTATATACTTTGGTTGAGGTCGTCCAGGGCTTTAACAGGTTCTGTGTATGCCAATTCTGGGTATATCGAGAATGGTAGTGTGTTGGGTTTGATGTCAAGACGAAAGTGTCACTCCAGTCATATGGAGATTATGGTCACGTAGGATACGAGACTAGTTCTCTTAAATGCTGCAGCTATCGGGATAAAATGACAAGGTCATGTTTATCCGATTATAGAGACTAGTCACCGGACATCCGACATGTGCTTCGTATGGGGCAGACACAATTCCAGCCCCAGGCCTAGCACATGATCATCCGATACTGGACATAAATACGCAATACTACATATAATACGCCTGATATAGATCATTTATTCCTGTAAGGATATTTCTGGAGAATTAGGAAGGCATGGCGCTTTGCTAGAGGCCAACCTTGTCTTGTAAATCGGTATAAACGTAGTACGAGGTACTTACGTGTTTGAATAGTCCAACGACCGAATTTACTGACAACATATCCGGGGATCTCATGGGTCGCTTCCCAAAGATTCACCGATGACGTATAACTCGCACTCTAAATTAATCTGGGATTAATTAGAAGAGAGAGAAAATTAATATGGGATTAATTTCGGAGATATTTTATCTGCGATAAAATATCATTTAAAGAGAGATAACAATTAATTTGGAATTAATCGGTAGATTAATATATTTGATATATTAAACAAATTGGATTTCGACGCGGAATTAAAATTAGTTTTTAATTCGGGCAAACGAATTAATTTAGAATTAATTCGTTAGCGATGTGAATAGTGACTTCGCTAGGCGTAATCATTTAATTACGATGCAACAGAAAATTCGTTAATTTTGAATTAGCGAACCCAAACCCGAGATTATTTGCGAGCGCATTCGCATTTCAAATTCGAGTGCGGCACGTCAAATCAAGCGTCAAATCGCTAGTCGCATCAAGCGTCAAATCACTTGTCACTTTGAGTGATGTGACTTGACAAGCTTTGATTGATGTGATTGAGTGATTGAATGATGTGAGTGGTTAGGCTTTAATGGTTTGACTTTAAAAGCCAAATTCACATGAAATGCATGTGAAATTCAAATGAGTGTATTTAATACACAAATTTGGTAACACATCACATATTCTCTCTTCCTCTCTACTCTCTCATGTTCACGCCCAAAATGGGCCAAAAACTTTCTGGTTTCTGTCAATAAACCGTGAGTTAGGGGAGCAAGAGTGATGGTTTTGCGGCAAAATTATCAAGTGCTAGCACACTTACGAGACATGCGAAGGTGATAGGGAAGTCCACCCATGAGCCGGGAATCGTTTGACGAAGCTTGGAGCTCAAAAAATTGGAGGCAAAAACCGAAACCAGTGAGCTCAAATCTGCACTGCAGTTCACGCCTAAACAGTGAGCATTTTTGAAGTTTTATTGCTTCCGCGTCGTCAACCGATCGATGTAAGTATTCCGCAAACTTCTCGATTGTTATTCGCACATTATTCATGCTTATAATCGATCCTGGACCTTAATAGAAACCAACATTAAAGAAATGTTCTTAAGGGCAAAGTGCCTTAAGGGTTGAACTTGATCTTGGAAGGATTTTGTTCTTACAAAAAAAATCAAGATTCGCGGTTCTTGAGGCTTAGAACACATGGATGAGTTTTCTTGGCTTGTTCCAGGCAGGTTTCTTAACATTTGGTATCCGGAGCTCAGGGTTCCAAGGTCAAGATTGGTTCTATCTTTTTCGTTTTAAAAAGTCTTCATATTATATTTTTTTGGTCTATTCTAATTTCAATTTTTATTTATTTATTTCCTTTATGTTTTTATGTTTATGACTGAATCTTGGATGTTAATATAATGTTCTTGCATGGTAATAGCATATAAGATTCAATTCTTGGAGTTTTTGAGTCAAATAGGGTCGAATTTGTCTATAATTTTCGGATCGGTTCAGTTAGACTTTTTCAGACGCGCACTGATTTTAAAACGGCTGTAACTTTTGATCTAGAAAACGTTACGAGACCCATAATATATCGATATATACATAATCGAGGAGAGAAATTCGTTATGGGTTGGCCGAACTCTTTTCGTTTACATTTAGGGTCTCAAAATATCTTTTAAATAATAGTTACGAATTCTGTCCAGTTTCAGTTCAGTTAGTGTTCTTGTTTTACTTTTGGTGTTTTTTTTAGTCAGTTTCTTTTGTTTGTTTTCATATTTTCTTAGTGATTCTTTGAGTCTTTAATTATTTTATTGTCTTTCAAGTAAAGGGTTGATTTATATACATAATCTGATGGGCAAAAGGGTATTTATCTTTCGCACGAGATGCCTTATCAATAATAAAGTATGTAATATGATTATTAATAGAGGGAATCACATAAATTTAGCCAGCACTACCCTTGTGAAAAAATTGGGATTACCATTGATACCTCTTGATAGACCTTATAAGTGGATGAGTGATTTTGGTGAGTTCAAGGTTGATAAGCAGGTTGTGGTAAGTTTTGCAATGGGAAGTATGTTGATCAAGTAGTGTGTGACGTGGTTCCTATGTGTCATACATATGTTTTATTGGGTAAACCTTGGTATAAATTCAATAAAGTCGTTTATGATATGTATATGAATATGTATAAATTTTGGTATGGTGGAAAAATTATCAAGCTTGCTCCTTTAACCCTACAAGAGGTCTATAAGAGTTGTACATGCAAAGGAGTGAATAAGAGTGGGCTAAAAGGAAAAGTGAGATTATTGAGTTTAGAATGTTACTAGGAGAGCTTCCAGAATTGATAGAGAAAAATGTGTTAGCAAAATGTGAAGTCAAGAAGGATATGAGCGTAGCCTTGAGTAATGAAATGAAAAATGTTGACGTTTTTATGAATAAGCGTGAGGTGGTTGATGATGTTGATGACAATGATGATATTGATGTGAGCAATAGCATTAGTGATGCCGATTTGGTTGTTCATGATGACAATGCAGTTCTTGAAGTTATTGTTAAGGGTGAATATCATATGGAGCAATCTGATTTTGGTTGTGAGGCATTGAGTTATGAGGTCCAAAAAGTGCATGTGGCCGAATATGTAGAATGTGATCAGATCGTTGATGAATGTGTTGATTGTTTGAGGAAGCGACATGGGCATGTTGAGTTTGTTTAAATGAGGTTTCAAACATGAATCCATATGGGAATCTCTTTGGGGTTGCAAGTGGAGTTAAGAATGCGAGTAGTAATGGAGAGACTGAGAGGGGAAAATATTGAAAAAAAGTCATTCATCGGCTTTATCGACTTTTGCTCACCTTAACCATTATTTTCCATGTGAATTTATTTTATTTCAGGATTATCGTCACATTGATATTGTCATTTTTATCTATGATCCTGGGTTCGGATTCGAGGTCGAACCTTTTTAAGAGAGGGAGAATGATGTGATCCATAATGAGCTCTATTGTTGGGCCAAATTAACTTGAAGTTGTGGCTGATTGCATGACTTGGTCAGATTGGTGTAGTGTTAGTTGGGCATTTTTTGTTGATTTGGAAGATTCCTTGGGTTCTGGAGTTTGGTCCATGCATGAGACTTTATATGAAGGCTTTATTATATCTAAGGCAAGAATGGAATGGGTTTTGGACGTGCATGGGCTGTCTTGATTGATTTCGGGCTTAATTTTCGAATGGTACATTAGCAGTTGCAAGATTTGCGCAGTATTCGTAATTTGTATGTAACTTTCTCATCTGATGTATGATTTTAGTGATTCAAGTTGCATTGGAAAGAGGACGCATGGATATACAACTTTTTAGTTTACATCAAAGTCCAATTTAGAAGCCTTCTTGGTCAAAATACAGAATAAAACTATCCATACAGCTTTTATGTTTTTTATGTTTCATATTTTTAAGGTTATGTGATGTTTAAGTGCTGGGCTGAACTTTAATTAAATTAGAAAGCCATGCACGGAATTTTAAAGTATTTTATGTGTTATTGGGTTTATTGTACTAGGGTTTTATTATATTTGGGTAGAATTAGGGTTAGCCACCTATTTAAAATGGGCATTATTCATTGTAATTGATAATTAATTAAAAATATTTTTTACAAAATAAAATGACTTGTGTTCATCTTGAGGGAGTGGATTATTCCTTGGTTCTGCAAAACAAAAGCTTATCAACGTGTGGTAAGTGTTGTGGCGTTGTATCGCTGTTCAATATTCTCCAAAGAAATAAAGAAGGTTCTTAAGGGCAAGGTTCCTTAAGGGTTGGACTGATCTTGGAAGGATTTTGTTCTTATAAAAAATATTCAAGATTCGCGATTCTTGGAACTTAGAACACGTGAAGGGGTTTGCTTGGCTTGTTCCAGACAAGTTTTTTTATCACGTAGCCTAAAGACGAAGGTTTGTAAAGATTAGGTGTTTAGATTAGGGGTGGCAAAACGTATCGACGAATCAAATTTGTATCGAATCCTAAACGAATCGAATCAAAATGTGATGGATTCATATTCAATTCGTTTATTAACGAATCCTAATATCATGATTCGTATTCGATTTGTTTATTAAACGAATCGAATACGAATAATTCGTTTATTCGTTTAGTCAATGATATTATTTAATAAAATAATTTACCACACTTGATTTACATTAATTCTTCGTAAATATATACATAAGAAATATGTATTAATATATTTACTAAAAATACCTCACCAAATATCGAAAAAATATTATTTTTTCTATGATAATTAGCTATAATTTCTCGAATATTAATTGAAAATTAACAAGAACTAGTAAATAAAAATAATAAAACGAATCCTAAACAAATAAACGAATCAACGAGCTTAAATTCGTATTCGATTCGTTTAATAAACGAATCGAATCGAATTGACCCATTTATTAAACGAATCCATTTTTTCAAACCCGTATTCGCTTTAAAGCGAATCGAATCGAACGAATAAACGAATCCTAACCCAAATTGTCACCCCTAGTTTAGATGGTGCATATTGATACATGAGATGAACCCTTCGAAGTGAAAAAGAATGCTTGTTGACAGAACATCTGCTTGTGGGTTTATATAGTCATTTTTATATATGGGAGTATTTTCAATTACTGTAATCCTTGGGTTTTTTCGCTCATTTATTTTCGAATTAGGTTTAGAGAATATGTGTGACATAATTTTTACAAAAGTCTGTTTTTCCCTTTACTATCAAATTAGGTATAGTTTCGAATTAGGTCTTAATTATATGTATAATTTTTACACAAGTCTTTTGTACTATAAGAGTTTGATAATGTGTGTGAGAGAATTGGAAGTGTTAGCTTATATCGCCTGTTCATGGTCCTGTGTTTATGATTACGATTGTGATGATTCTGTGAATTATGCAATGAATCATGAGTATGAAAGTAATAGTTCCTAACCACCTATTGTTATGGATGACGTAAGCGAATTTTTTTCCAATTCTCATTTTAATTTAATTTATTTTTTCTATATGTAGAGATTACTTTCAGCTTCTGTTTATGTTTGATTTGGAAGTAAGATATTAATTTTAGTGTAGTTTATGCTTGATTTGCTTCTATTTACAGTAGTCTTGCATTCAAGTTGTTCTGTTTTTTGGCACTTGTTCTGCTTCTGTTTCGCTTCCGTTCCGTTCCGTTTTGCTTCTGTTTATAGTCTTGCATCCAATTGTTATGTTCTTTTTTTGGTTTCTATTTTACTTGCTCTATGTTATGTTATGTTCTCTGGGGCTTCAATTTTTGTTTTTGCTTGTTCTATTTCTAAGTTGTAGCATTTAGGTATCGATACATCTAGGATTTTGGGGAATAAAAAGCTTTTTCTTTGCTGTCTTTATTGCTGTATTTGTTTTTGGTTTGTAATCTTCCATGGCACTATTAGTGCTGTCTATTAGCTCTTACTTCTGTAAAGATTTATCATTTTATTATGTTTGCTTGTTGTTTGCTTGTGTGATTTCTCTTTCAAATTTTCCAAATAATTTTATCGCTTATGTTCACATTTAGGCACTTGCACGAGAAGACGAGGATGCTGGTTTTGGAGAGCCTTGTGGAATATAAATCCTGCGGTCGTTTCAAAAGGCTAATACACTAAGCCAGATCAGTCTCGTCAATCTAGGGCCCAACACATCTGTAATAGATGATGACTGCTAAAGGGTCAACTTATTATGATGTTGTTGGCAAAAGAAAAAATGCCACCCTGGAGTAAAAATCGCCCTAGAACGAAGAATGAAGGACGAAGGCAAGAAGGGCGATGAAAGGAAGAGCGATCAGAGCCGATCACTAAATTAGAGCGAAAGAACCCAGGACGACCGAAGCATTTAGAACGAGAAAACATAATGCATTGATCCCACGACAACAGCATTTAAGCAGTTTTTTCCCTCCACGATCAAGCAATTGAGACGCACAGCTCAACGGTTTTGAAGACACATCCAGCAGCTGCTGGGGAGTATACTGGAACTGCCCAAGCAGTTTACAAGCTTCACTATAAAAGCTCACTCGTTACAGAGAGAAAAGGCCCGATCAATGAGACTCAAACGAGCATTTTTCTTATCTTTTAGCTTTTATTAACTTTTAGGACTGTAATTTGTGTGCTTGCGCCCCTTGGAGGCTTACTCACTTAATCAAACACCCCCTTGCTGAGACTTTGTCTCAGGAGGTTTGAACCCTTAACGTCTTTTTTTCTTCTTCGCGCACAAAAAATCGCGCAAAACAGTTTTTGGCGACCACAGTGGGAGGATTGGTGTAAGAAGTGGAGATGCCTCCGAAAAAGAAACACTCAAACTGGCCCAGGTACAGAGAGGAGGAGGACGGAGCAAACCCACCAGCCCCACGTTCCAGCCATGGTGGGTCATTTCGAGGGTCTGGCAGAAGCTAGTCGATACGAACCGATGCGAGAATTCAGTCCTAATGCAGTTCGTGCCATTGTTCAGTGAATTCACCACAGGATGTTGTTGAACAGGTTAGGCTGCTAAATGCTCATGTCATAGATAAATTTGTCTCGACTGGCAATTCACATTATGAAAATATGGCCAAACATTGAGCTCGTTGAACGAATTAATGGCCAAATGGTAAATGTGGGGACAGCCCCGCCGTGGACTACGCCCCCCTGCACCAAGCAGTCAGGAGGCTGGTCCGAGTAATGTTCCACCACAAGGAATCACGGTCCCTACGACTTCCAGGGGGAGGAACAAGTTTTGGGGACAATGGCCCATATTTAGGGCCAAATCTACACCA